>CABHPH010161091.1:12367-34737 GCA_902168325.1 Peromyscus nudipes
CTGGCGGCGGCGACTGCTTCTTCTTCTTCTTCTTCTTCTTCTTCTTCTTCTTCTTCTTCTTCTTCTTCTTCTTCTTCTTCTTCTTCTTCTTCTTCTTCTGCTGCTGCTGCTGCTGCTGCTGCTGCTGCTTCTTCTTCTTCTGCTGCTGCTGCTGCTGCTTCTTCTGCTTCTGCTTCTTCTGCTTCTTCTTCTTCTTCTTCTTCTTCTTCTTCTTCTTCTTCTTCTTCTTCTTCTTCTTCTTCTTCTTCTTCTTCTTTAGTTTTTTGAGACAGGGTTTCTCTGTATAGCTTTGGTGCCTGTCCTGGAACTCACTCTGTAGCCCAGGCTGGCCTCTAACTCACAGAGATCCACCTTGCTCTGCCTCCCGAGTGCTGAGATTAAAGGCATGCACCACCGCCCTGCTGTCCCTGGCTTCTTAGTGGGTGCTGGAGATGTGAACTTAGATCGTCTTGCTGTATAGCAAGCGCGTTATTGACCAAGCTAAACCCCAGCTTCCGGAGCAATTCCTTTTGTTTGGTGTGTCCATCAATTATCAGCACCATCCCAGAGCTGGATTTTGCTTTGTCCTGTGCTGTTCTGCTCTTTACGGTGAATAAGTGCCCCTCTCTAACACCTCTGCCGACTTGGTGATTTAGGAGCAACCTTACAGCTTATCTTCTCAAAAGTCTTCTCGCTCATGGCTTCCAAGGACAGCCCGTGGTTCCTAACTGACTGAAATAAAGACATCATTGCCCTCGCCTTCCCTACTCACTGTGTCTTCTCAGGTTCAAACAATGAACGACTCTGGAAAACAGCATGTCTTCCTTTAGGATTGTGTGTGTGTGTGTGTGACTGCAGAATGTGACATCTAGAATGTGTGCCCACTCAGGGAACTATTAAAACACATTGTCCTTTCTGTGTCCAATGCCTGGGCACAGACTGTGTAGAGCCAGGTCATTGAATGCCTAAAATTTTATTGAAGAGACATCTAGTGGGGCGGGTGCAACAAACTGTCGCTCTGAATTCTGCATCGTCAGGGCTGGCAGATTCAGTGTCAACAGGGACCTCTAGTGTCCTGCAGAAGCAGATCTAGAAGTGCTGACATTCTCAAATGCCTGCTCTCATTTTTCCATGTGTCAAACAGGAGTGAGATGTCCTTCACAGCCTGCCATGCCTCACACACATGAATGAGGCACTGAGTCCTGGAGCGTTCCATCCCTGAATTTTAACCTTCATGAGCTGGAAAATAAGGATGCTTTCAATGGAGTATTGCTGACTGTGAGCTGTAGCCAGTGACAAGGAATGTCACTTCGTAAGGCCAACACTGGTGCTGGTTCTAATCCCCAGTGACGGTCCTGTTAGTTTTCTCTATGTATTTCATACAAAGAATCTGAGGCAGCAGGAGGTTAAATACCCAAATCTATGTAACTGCAAGGTGGAGACAGCTGGCCAACTTTGACCTCACATCTCTAATTCTAAATTCATTTTAGCCATGAACCTTAGTGGCATAAATCTGAAGGCCCAACTACAAGCTAGCTTTGCTTTTGCCTCCTTCCTCCTCCTCCTTCCTTCTTCCCCTTCCCTTCCTTTTCTCCTTTCCTCCTTCCTTCTTTCCTTTTGTCTCTTCCTCCCTCCCTCCCTTCTTTCCTTCCTTCCTTGTTTCTTTCTGTCTTCCTCTCTCTCCTTTTATTTCTTTCAGGCTGCTGGAGTTCAGGATACCCAACCCTAAACATGACACCTCGGCACTTGAGAACACAGCAAGAGCCTGACAGACCCTCCCACGATTCCCCTTTTCCTCTGAAGCAAGTGCTCAGACCCTCACAGGAGAAGTGCCTCCTTCTACCCACGGGAAAGGATTATCTTCATCTTTGAAGACAGGGGGACACAGAGACTGACCCACATAGCAGGCCCCGCTGTGTCCCACTCCGGTTTCTTACTGCTCAACCATACCTTGTTATCTAGCCATACCTCCCCATGGCTGTCTCCTTTATCAAAGTTGGCACAAAGAAGATGCAGGTATGGAGCTGCATTGGTAAAGTGTTTGCCTTACAAGCAGGAATACATGGGTTCCATCTCTAGAACCCAAGTTCAGAACAAAACAAAAGGGCTGGGTGTGGGAGTGTATACTCTTAATCTCCATGCTGGAGAATCAGAGACAGGCTGGTCCTTGGGATCCACTGGCCAGCAAAGCTAGCCTACTTGGCTATTTCTAGGCCAGTGAGAGACCTTGTTTCAAACAAAATGAAAACCAAACCAAACAAACCAACACACCAAGGTGTATGATGCCTGCCTGAGTAATGACACTCAGGTTGTCCTTTGGCTACACCCACACACATGTGCACACACACACACACACACACACACACACAGACAGAGACAGAGACACAGAGAGAGAGAGAAGAGAGAAAGATTGAGAGAAACATACACACACATATAAAGAGAAGCGCACACACACACACATCACTCATGCTCCCCTGTGTCTTTGGGTCTTCCTTTTCTTATGAACTCTATTATCTGCTATAAAGCGTGTGTTCCATTCATCTGCATGCTTTGGGCTTGTTCATCTGTCTTTGTTCCAGAACCTGGGCCATGAACCTGGCAATGGGCAAGGGGAGAAATCCTTTCCTCTCCCATACATTTCTCTCTTTATTCTCCCCAGCCAGCAGATGTATCTGGTTTTCATCAAGAGCTCTGTGGCGTTTGCCACGGGAGTGGATTTCTTCTTGTCAGGGTTGTACTCTTAATGGCATTTTGACAACCAGGGAGACTTGGTGTGCTCTGTCCTGACAGCACTAAATGATCTCCAGCATGAAATCAAAGCAGATATTTCACATGTCACCTGTGGGTAATGGCTTTTCTTGGGTGGCATCCAATCCAGGGAACTGATACCATTTTTCCCCTCTCCGGATGAAAATTGTTACTTGCTTTTTTTTTTTCCAGTCTTGAATTATTCTGTCTGAGGATCTCCAAGTCAGCTGTGCAGGTGAGCCTGACACACAGAGTTAAGTTAAGCGAGTCGTCTGTTCCAAGTGAAATATTCAGAAGCCTTTTTATCTTATTAGAGTGTCTGCAGTGCATGGCTTTCCAACCGTCAACAGGCTTTGGTTCTTTGAGGTTTTATGCTTTGTTTTAGTTTCAGTTTTGAACTGGACCCACGAGGGGATTCTTCAGGCCTTTCAGTAAAAATGTATGATTAGGCCATATGGGGGGGGGGCGGTGGCTATGGCATGTGTGGCTGAAGGGATGTTCTACAGACATCTTTCCCTTGATGGGTAAACAACCCTGTCTGCTCATAGCTCTCAGCTGGTAAATTTCTCTCCCTTCTTAGGTGGGGCTGACGAGTTCATCGTCATGTACCTGGACTGATCATGTTCTATTCTTCCCACATCATGATGTGACCCGAGGTGGGCATGTAGCTCATGCATACCCACTCAGGGGCCCTTTGGAGGCATTAATAAGGTTCTCAGTGAGAGGACCTTTCTTTTAGTTGTAGGTGACTGTTCTCTGGGCCATGCAATTTCTTTCTTTGTGAGTTCAGCTGCATTTCCTTGTGAAAGAATCATCCCAGCTGGGATTGTTGACTGTTTATGCCCACTTGTGGAGGGATGGAGAGGGTCACAAGACCTTTGCGTATCCAGTGGCTTTCTACCATGGTGGTAGTGAAGGAATGTCTAAATCTATTCAGCTACAAGGAAGTTTTCCTTCCTACTGGGTAAAAGCTTCCCAGGTGCTCCCTTTTGGGGTGGGACCCCAATACCCCTGTAAGTAACCCCGGACCTATGCTCTCTACATAAACCTAATACACTCACTGGTTCCCCAGAGTGAATTTTGGTGGGCTCATGCCTTGGTTTGTCAGTTTGTGTCCTGGGACCATAGGATGTTGTTTATCTCTCCCCCAAGGAAAGACTTTAGCAACACAAGACAAAGATTCACCTAAATTGGCAGCCCCACTCCCCAGCCACCGTGTTGCCCATGGTGCAAACTTGTTTGGAGAGGAGGGAGGCAAGACCTGAGGATGAGTGAAGGCGGATCAATTGTATCTCCATGACATCATCAAATCCTCTGGATCCAGATACTCCTCAGCTTGAGAAGCCTCCTCCTTCACTGTTTAGTTGAGAACCAGTATATTCCTGTTTGCCTCAGAGTAATGTGAGTTGGGTTTTTATCACATGACTCCGAAAGTTCCCTGAGTTAATACAGCTACATATGCAGCGATTTCTAGTAACTCTAGAGAGACGCCTTTCTGTGTCTATTGAATCCCCAAATGTCTTCAGCTCAAATTAATCCTCATGCCAAAGTGGCAGATTTGGGGGTGTCATGTTTTATTCATCATTTCATCAAAAAAAAGAGTACAAGGGGAAATGAGGAAGGGAAGGGATATGCTCAACATTAAACCTGTACAAAAGATTAGAATATATTAACTGTTTAGACAAAAACCAAAATTCATTGACTAATAAGTTTAACAAGGCACACTTTAGGTTCCCAAGGGCCTTGCAGCTCAAACAATAAGAAAGGAAAGTGATAGACTCTCTGGCCACTATGACAAGATGGTAAATAGATGAATGAGTCCTTCAGTCACTAGGATAATCAGGATTCTTTAAGAGCATTGTCTGCTGTTTACATTCCCCAGCCAATCTACACAGTTCCTCCCAGCTCCCGTGATAACGCAGTAACGGAGAGAAAACAGACATTGCAGATACACAGGGTGGTCCCTCCTGGCAAGCATGTGTAAGGGGACCTGGGAACACTCAAGATGGTGCTGGTGTGTCAAGAACCAGAGAGTTACATTTGAGAATCATTGGTCACTTTTATTTTTATTTTATTTTTCTTTTTTACTATAAGCTCTTTATTTTGAACAACATAAATCATTATGCTGGGTGCTGGGATGTTGGAGTGTGATCTTGCAAGGCTATCCGGCTAAATGCAGCCTCCCTCCAAATCAACCATACCTTCAAAGGACCCGTTAAAATAACTCAATGGAAGGCCATTTGGCCAAGATGGCTCCAAGGTCCTGGATCCCTATGTAAACAAGATGAATCTTATGCTCCCCGAGTCAGAAGCAGCTGACTGGGCACTCACTCTATCACCAGAGACTGTTAGCTGAGATGATCAAAATGAGGCAAAGATTTGAACATAACTAGTCAAACATTTCCTTGCTTGCTTTCTCATTCACACTATGGATGCTTTCCCCACAGGCTGCTTTGGTGCACTGGGCACTGCCTCTGGTTTATAGCTGCCTTGTTGAGGAGTTACTTTCTGATCAAATAAACTCTTCAGGTTTTAGTGTACTTAAATCTATATTTCTAACAGACCTCGCCCTGGTCAGGAGAACACCAATACCTTCCGTCTGGGTGAGTTTCCCGCAAGATGAAGGGGTTGCTGAAGTATTATACCCCCGATACTCTCCTTGCTCAGGTATTTCCAGACTGGTTCTGCTGCACAGACCACCTTCACCGTCATTGTGTTCAATTCTGATTTCAGTAAGATGGGAGGCTCATGTATCCAAGCCTCGTGTGCCAGCATCTCTAAGATTGTGTCAAGCAAACAAAAGAAAGGTTAAGAAAGGCTGCCAGGACGAATGTTTCAGAGCCTGCCCAGACGCATATTGAAAAATGACTCTTTGCGACTCCCTACAAGAGACTGTGGCTGACTAATGGATGCCAGTGTCTACCAGAATGTTGTGCAACAATTCTGACATCATGCAATTCTGACATCATGGATAGAGATTTTTAAGGAAATACTCTTCCTCAGTTGGGGTTTTTAATTGCTGTGAAGAGACACCATGACCCCCGGCAACTCTTATAAAGAAAAACATTTAATTGGGCCTGGCTTATAGTTCAGGTGTTTAGTCCATTATCATCATGGCGGGAAGCATGGCAGCGTGCAGACAGGCATGGTGCTGGAGAAGGAGCTGAGAGTTCTATATCTGGATCCTCAGGCAGCTAGAAGGGAGAGTGACTGGGCCTGGCTTGAGTTTCTAAAACCTCAAAGCCTGCCCTCCAGTGACACACTTCCTCCAACAAGGCCACACCTACTCAAACTAGACCTCCTAATAGTGCCCCCCACCCCCCATGAGCCTATTGGGGGCAGGGAACATTTGCATTCAAACAACTACATAATCCCTTAGTGAAATTGTAGCCAGGGACCACCAGTGGTATTTCCTAAATCCTTAAAATGCATCTCTTTCCAAGGACATGGCCTCCAGAGTCAAAAGGTGAGTGTGAAAAGGTTATCCAGTCCCCCCACCCCCATGAAGATTATATCATTGTCAAAATCATGCTGGCTTCCAGTCTTGTTGACCCATGGCTCTTTCTCATTTCCCACAGAATCTCACAGGAAATACTTCTCTGTAGACAAAGAAGAGAATTGTACTGTTGGCTATTTCCTACACAATTCAATTTTGAGGTGGAACTTTTTCTAGCTGCACAGGCTATATTTGAATTCCACCAGCTGTTTCCTTAATGGTTGTTAGAATATTTTTGGTAACAGCAGTGGCTTGAGGAGAAATATGATGTTACCTAATCTTTCTTTAATAGGAGAGATATTTGCATTATATACTTAATATAATACAGACATCTCTTCTTTCTAGGTGTCCCTTAATTATGCTGGCTTTAGTGGTCATGCCAATCATCAGTACACAGATTCTATTGTTCATATGAAAAAAACTGATATCACCTTGATATTCATTCTCTGTGGAAGTTCTCAGGTTCAGTGGGATTTGTTATTTTTTTCCAAGCTTTCTGCTTTTTGGCTTATTCTTGTATGGGCTCAGGTGTTTTTCTTTCTTGAAGCTTAAATAAAAGCACCACTTCCATCTTTCTCAAATGATCCTTATAGAAAGCATTTGTGGCTAGCTAATTTTTTAAAACAGATTTGTAAAAAAAAAAAAAAAAGGGATTCTGTTCCTGCTGAATACAGCAGTCTTTAGACATAGAATTACCCCCATCCATTTCTAGTGGAGACAACCTCAGCTCTCCATTAGAACTGATGTCTCTTGAGCTCTTCTCTCCCCAGGCCTCCAGATCTTATTTTTCTGGAACTTTCTCTTCTGCATCCCTCCATCAATTTAATGTCCCCAGTTTCTCAGTCTTCTTTTGGAAAATTTTTTTTTCCAAGACAGAGTTTCTCTGTGTAGCCCTGACTATCCTGGAAATCGCTTTGTAGACCAGGCTGGCCTTGAACTCAAAGATCTGCCTGCCTTTGCCTCCTGAGTGCTGGGACTAAAGTGTGTCACCACCACCTGGCTCTAGTCTCCTAAAAAATACCTCAGAATCTAATTTTCTAACAGCCAATGGGCTTTTTAACGTCTTTTGGTAAACAAAACACAGTTCACTCTTAAGAGAAATTGAACCAACAGTTTTTAAATAAAATTTTGTTCCTGCCTTGCTATTTGATGTCTATGACATATTCAGATTTTAGTATTGATCAGCATTATTTTTAGAGTATTGCCAAAGTAAGTAATATTGAGACTCTTTAAGGAGCCAGAGCTCCACAACTGCCTAGAAACACATTCTTCTTACATTTTAGGGAGAGCAGTTTCTTTCTGTTGTAGTCCGGGGAGGAGATCTTTCCTACAAACGGGATCATCATTCTCTTTAAAAATGTTTTGGGATGTGGTGGTACACACCTTTAACTCCAGCACTCAGGACATGGAGGCAGGTGGATTTCTGTGAGTTCAAGGTCAGCCTGATTTACACTGCAAGCTCCAAGCCAGCCAGGGTTACATTGTAAAGCCCTTAGATGCTTGTATTTCTGGGACATTGTGCGTTAACTAGAGATGGGTATTAGAATTAAAGTTATGATCCAGAGGGTATATCCAACATGCGCAAAAGCAGGGAATATGGAAAGAGCTGAACTGCTCACTCACCTTCTCATCTTTGCTCTAGCCAGAGACTTGAGCTCAGAAACAAAACTGGAGAGCTCAGTCAGAGAAGAAACTGTTTCCAGCTTGGGAGCATGCCTGGTCATTCTTGGTTCCTTACCACAGCGCAAGACTAAAATGACCCTCTTCATATTCACTTTGTAAATGAGAGTTAGTAAGTCCCTGGGATGGAGTCTTCTCAGCAGCTCCATACCCTTTAAACCATCCCTGATCATTTAATCCAGTGGTTCTTGACCTCTGGGTTGCAATCCCTTTGGGATTGAATGACCCTTTCAAAGGGGTCACATATCAGATATCCTGCATATCAGATATTTACATTATGATTCATAACAGGAGCAAAATCACAATTATGAAGTAGCAATGCAATAATTTAATGGTTGGGGTCACCACAGCATGTGGAGCTATATTAAAGGGTCGCAGCATTAGGAAGATTGAGAATCACTGGTTTAATCTCTCATAGCACTTCTCTAGGGCAATGTACTTCCCTATTGACAAAGTTTACTAAGAAATTCTCAGGCAGGTCAGTTTAGATACAAAGGCCTGGAAGCTTTCCCTAAAGAGTACATCTCACTTAAAATGGATGAGATCGGAAATGGTCTCACGACGCTGGTGTACAAGGCCTATTACCTCCATGTTGTGCACCAGCTGGTCTGCTTCAGACCATCATGTGACTTCATTTAGCAATGCCATCAGATGTCATGGGCCTGGACCAAACCACTGATAATCAGTTCTGGTCTTGCTTTTCTGTTCTCAGTCAGCAGCTGAGACACCCACTTGTTTAGCATTGTGTTTCTCATCCAGTTGTTTCCTGGTTTGACGGACTATGAATGTAAACCAGTCGTCTAAACACTGTAAGCCCTAACGTCTGCATAAGCCCTAACAGAGCACCCCAGAAAGTGTCTCTGGTCACCTCTGAAAGTTTCCCACCAGGGTGTTATAGGTGCCCCCACACCCCTGAAGAGCAGGACGTCATTGGCAGCCTCCCATGTTCCTTCTGTCTCTCACGCCAGTTCTTTACCATCATCTGTGTGTCCGCTGTTTGATAGCAATAAATACAGTATGTGTACAGAATAGCGATCCTGTGCTGAGTATTATTACATCGGTCGCTTACATATTAAGCTAATTAATCCTCACAGTAGTACTCTGGGGCAGGAACTGTTTGAAAGTGAGAAAACGTCAGCCAGAAAAAGAGTTCTTGCCCCTAACCATTTTTCTCTACACTTGTAGTCCTCATGTTATTGTGTTGAGAGTGTGGACGTGGGCTTTGGCACTAATAAGACTCAAGTTCAAATCCCAACTCACCCACTTCTTTGTCATGAAACTCTGGAGAACAAATAAACTTCTCTGCCCCTCAGTATCCTCATCTCTAAAGGGAGAAAACTTCAATTCTGTTGCGGTTGTTAGGTAGAGTAGTGCACGGAGCAACCTGGGCAGAGTACCTGCCGTGTTGGGTGTGATGAACGCTAGCTCATACTATAACAGCAGTGATAATCCTTAGCATTCCTTTCGAAGCTCAGCAGAGCAAGCCTTGGAGAAGTGGAAACCTTGCCCATGACTAAATGACCTTAAAAGACAGGCTTTGAGACTCTGTCCAGCTCTGCATGTCACTGACCATGACATCATCAACACTAAGACGCCATGTGGTTGGATCAAGAGCCCACCCGGTCATAGTCACAGTGACCTTGGTTGATGGCTATGTGTGAGAATTTCCAGATGAGCACAGGATCGCTATTCTGTACACATACTTGAATGGTGTGAGACAAGAGTGCTGAGCAGGGAGTGGTCATGTGACTGTGAGTACAAATCCTGCGTAGTCTCAAGCCTTTGCCTAATGCTGAAATCTGTACTTCAGTTCTTGCAAAGGAACTCTTATTTCTCTTGAACTGATGACTCCAACCCCATGTGTAACATAAGATCATGCAAATGAGGGTAGTCGTGGAGGGCAGGCTGCTTGTCATTCTATCGTGGCATTGTGACTGTAATGGAAACCACATGCTTCATGGTTTTTTTTTTTTTTAGACTTTAATATTAGCATGTCAGTCGCATTTTTATGTAGATATGGCTATTCCAGCTGCCTTTTCTAGTGTTTTTCAGAGAATTCAGAATTTGTACCAGACACCAAGCTTTGTGAAGAGTAAAAAACCAGACGGACATGCCCAGTGCTTGCCATGTGCTCTTCTGGCTTCCATGTGGAATGCATGCTTGTCTGCCAGAGTCCTTATGAAACAGGGATGTGGCTAACCCAGGCTCTTGCTTTCAAAGAGTGGTGGAGCTGTAATGAGGTAATGAGAATAAATCATGAGAAAAGACTTGAGTTTGTCCTGGAGATCTTAGAAGACAGCACATGGGGCACTGGGATTGTGTCTAGTCACCTTGTGGAACTATTGATATTTGTTGGCATAATTTGATTGTGATTATACATTTTGGTTTTATGAAGGGAAGAACATTTATTTCTACCCTCCTTAGCTCTTCCTTTGAATCTCACAATCCCTGTCTTTCAGATAAAGGTTTGATTTCTTGGGGGGGGGGAGTCCTCTGATTACCATTTCTCACGTAAATTGTACCTCCCCCCAAATTGCCACTTCTCCCTCCCTAGAGGAAAATCAGGGCAGACGGAAGGCAGACTTTGAAGCTGATGGTGATGTTAGAAGTGGCGATCTCCATCCTAAGGGGAATCCTCGAATACCCAAGGATGGATTGATTCTAACTTTTCCTTTACTCCCCAAGATGAAAGAAAGGGATGAAGGATTCCTCAGTGGAGTTCCCTCCCATTAGAAGGCCAGAGACCCACCCATCTGCTGAGGGTCAGTGGGTTTCTGCCAGGCTGGTAGAGCAACACCAAGAGCCCTCTGTTGGTAGACAGCAGGGCTGCTGAGACCGTGCTTTGCCATTAAAGAAAGCAAACCAAAACAAATAGTGTTGTGAAAGCCTTTCAGCCCAGTAGCTGCACATGAGAAACTGCATCGTTTTTTCCCTGCCATGACCATCTTGAGAACAGTCTATGCTTGACATTTCCTCTTGTCCACCCCCTGCCCCCACCATTGAATCGTCTTTAGGTGAGGAAACAAAGTCTTATGATGCATATACCAAGGCTTCTGTGAGTACTGAAAAACCCTACAGCAGTGGTTCTCAACCTGTGGGTCATGACCCCCTTGGGACGGTTGAACGACCCTTTCACAGGGTCACACATCAGATATCCTGCACATCAGATATTTACATTACAGTTTGCAACAGTAGCAAAATTACAGTTATGAAGTAGCAACGAAAACAATTTTATGGTTGGTGGGGGGGATCACCGCAACATGAGGAGCTGGATGAAAGGGTGGCAGCATTAGGAAGGGTGAGAACCACTGCCCTACAGAGTCGGGACCGTAACGTCCCCCTCAGATCGTACAATGGAGAAGAAAGGTCTAGCCTCACCGTCCCCCCCACTCTGCCCCACTTGCTTGTCCTCAGTTTGCTTTGTTGACTTTGGCTTCCAGGGGTTGGAGCTGAGGCAGAGAGGGAGCCAGAAGGAGCAGTCTTGGTCTTTCTGTGCTCTTCATGGGTCCTCCTCTTGGCTGACAGACCCGGGGCTAGTCATGATGTCACTGCATTTTCCGCCCTGTGTGGGGGGCTTTTCAGAAGTCCTAGCTGCTGCTGAGGGCAATTTACTCTGCTGCTGAGCTCTTGGGATCCATGTGTCCCTCCTTTTATCCCACAGCTGTCCCTGGAGTTGTCTTTCTGGAACTTCTACCACTGATGATCCCTCTTGCCCTAGGCTGAGTCCTTTGGTGATGGTTCCCGATACGTCCCCATGGTAACTACGGGACTCATGAGTGCTCCAGCACATCAAAGTAGTCCAGATGCCTCAGAAGTGCAGATGCTCAGAGTGCAGAGCAAGGCTTGCTGCACTATGGTCTCTGCTGGTCCTTGCTCATCCGTATCTACAGTTCTTCAGGAGCACAAGTCCCCTTTACTCAAGGGCAGAGAGTAGCCGGATGATCCCTGTCCTCAGGAATCCCTTTAACACACATTCCTGAGGAATTCCAAGCTCCTCTGTGTACTCTTGTGACACACTGGTTTGGGAGCCTTTTGGTGAGTTTTGGTACCTACCCAGCAGGTCCCTGTAGCCTGTGGAGGAAAGGATTTGCTATTTAGTGTTTTCACTTAGGGGGCTTCAGCCAAATTGCAGAGATAATTGGAAAATCCCTTCCTACCTCACAGAGATTTGTAAGTTGCAAGTTGCTAAGAAGAACTTCCTGTTCTGACTGCCCTTTGAGAGTTCTTCATGAGTCATTTTGAAAAACACTCCCAGCCTGTACTATCTCTAGGAACTCGGGCCTGTTCTGCGACGTCTGCAAATGTGTGCAAGTCTGCATCAGCAAATGTTTGCCAGCTAAACAGAAGCATAATTAACATGTCTACATTGGTACAGAGCTCTATATTGTCATTGCTAAATGTGTTTCTTCTTTGCAAAGCTTGACTCTGTGACTGGTTTAATTCTTTAATATTGCTAACTGGAGGGCCAGCCTCCAGTCAGCACCGGAGTACGCAAAAGTGAGACTTTAAGGTCTCATTGTTTTTGTCACCATATGATAAAAAAACAAGGTCCCATGGCTAGGAGAAGAAAAATATATCAGTTACAGTTTCTATGGTTGTGATAAAACACCATGTTCAAAAGGAACTTGGAGAGGAGAGTTTAATTCATCTTACAACTCTCAGCTCACACTCCATCACTGACAGAAGTCAGGGCAGGGACTGAACCAGGGGCCATGAGGAACCAGTGCTGACTAGTTTTCTCCTCATGACTTGCTCAGCCTGCTTTCTTATTCCTTCCAGGGGGCACCTACCCTGGGGTGGCACAGGCCGCAATGGGCTGGCCCTCCCTCATCAACCATTTACCAAGAAAATACTCCCACAGACTTGGCCCTAGGCCAGTCTGGTGGAGCATTTTCTCAGTTGAGGCTCCCTCTTCCCAGATGACTCTAGCCTGTGTCAAGGGGTCATGAAAAACAGCCACCACATAAAGCCATCCCAAGGCCCTGGTTACCCTGTTTCCAGAGTTTCTGCTCATGGGCACCTTGTCCTTCTACCACTGGGGTTGGACTACAGTGAGGAATGAGACTCCTCCTCTGCCCACCTCCTGACAAAGCCTTTCAGAGTTTCCTTGGTCTAGGAAGTGTACCCAGGGAAGGGGGTGGCTTCTCAAAGTTAGGTCTGTGGGTCATGGGTTGGGTTCCCACCACTTGGTGCTTCTGCAGTCGGGAAGAGAAGAATACATTCTCAATAGATGAGAACATCTTCCCAGGATGAGAAACCTGTGAGAATGGTCCCCTGGTCTGGATATTTCTACAGTTGGACCGTTGGGAGAACTGTGAACAGAGCACAGTGGGTCTGTAGGGGGAGAATGTGGTGTCCGTTTCTTGAATTAATCCCAGGTATTCAGATAAGGTCAACACGACTGCACTCCTTCAAGCAGATAGCATGTACAACGAAGGGGTGCACATGGCTGAAGTGTGGTCACATCCTCATCCACCTTTCGTGTGAGCCCACGAGAAGGAAGACGTGCCCATCAAGGGAAGTTGTCTGAAGTTTCTGGTGGTATGCAGTGAGGAAGAGGTGGGGACTTATGGAAGAACAAGAATGAGAATAGGTGTTCAGAAGCAAGTGCCTCTTCAGAGAGGAATGATAAATAAGCCTCTTGCCGAGATGTTCCTAAAGGATCCAACCTGTGTCAGGGGAGGAGGAGGGAGGGTGCTGGGCCTAGCTTTTCCTTTACTGGTGTCTGAGACAGCAGGTCAGAACAAGATTTGACAGAGTGGAAGCAAGCAAAGGCCTGCTGGATCAGCAAGTCACGCAACAAGATTTGCTGGAGCCCTGGCTGGAACGCCATCAGTGGTCGGCAGAGATAGCCAGTGCTTGTAGCTGGAGTTTTCTCCAGTCCTGTCTGGCCCATGGTCAGGACAAATCTCTCTCACCTGCCAGTCCTGCAGCTGCTTAGACTCAACCAAGTAAACACACAGAGACTTATATTGCTTACAAACTGTATGGCCACAGCAGGCTTCTCGCTAACTGTTCTTATATCTTAAATTAACCCATTTCTATAAATCTATACCTTGCCACATGGCTCGTGGCTTACCGGCACCTTACATCTTGCTTGCCATGGTGGCGGCTGGCAGTGTCTCTCTGCCTCAGCCTTCCACTTCCCAGAATTCTCTTCTCTGCTTGTCCCGCCTATACTTCCTGCCTGGCTACTGGCCAATCAGCATTTTACTTATTAACCAATCAGAGCAACACATTTAACATACAGAACATCCCACAGCAAGTACTCTCAGCTTCAAGAGAAAGGAGAGTTTAGATGAAACAGTATAAGACAATCTCTCAGCAATCAGAGTCAGACACAGCACCTCAGGCTAGCACCAAATTCTCACGCTCTGGCTTCCATCTGAGGCTATGTAAACGCAGTGGAACTATGATGCTTACTAGCCCTGTTTCATTTTGCAGTGCTACCTGTTACAGTGTCTGGCCTTATGATAAGCATGGAGACTTCCCGTGGCCGAAGGGGCATGATCTCTGTTTGCAGGGAGCTCATAGTTCAAGGGGTGATCAGGAGTCATTGACACCATAGCGTTCCAAGTACACCGATGAGGTGTGCATAGATGCCCTGGGTTCTCAGAGGGTATGCAGCCTTTTTAAAGGGGAGCTGGTGTTCAAGATGACTTCTTGGAGGAAGTGGTATCCGAGGGAGGGGTTGTTAGAAGCACCACTGCAAGCCTGGAAAATGATGTGTGTGGGGCTTGTTTCAGGCAGAGGGATCTGGACATGGATAAGAGCCTAGACTCTGACAGGAGCCTCAAGGGGCCTCATAGGACTGGGAGGGATTATGCCTGCAGGGGATAGTCAGAGCAGAGGCAGGGAATCAAGCCGAGGACAGATCATGACAGAGCTGATACCAGCTTATGAGATAGGTGGTGCCACCATCCTTTCATATGAGCTCAGAGAATGAAGTGACTCAGACTCAAGGAAGTAGAGTCAGGGAAGAGATTGGCTTCCGGGTCGAGGGGTCAGTGCAGGTAGCAGGGCCAAGTCACGTCTAAAACCTGTTTGGCGCCAAAGATGTTGTTTTCCCTGCCTTACTCTTCCTTGATTTTTCAGTTGGGAAGTGTTTAATTAGCTACAATGTGGACTCAGTTAATAATGTCTGTCCACAATAGGCCTCTCTGTTCGGGCCCTGAGGTAAACATTCTTGAATCCGCTCGGGTTTAAATACATGGATATTTATTTGAAAATATTCTCCTCTGAGCCTGGGGGAGGCAGCAAATCACCAAGAACTCATCTCAGGTTTTGGCTGCTCTGGCTGGGAGCAAAAGCTTGAGAGAGTCGCTCCAATTGGAACCCCAAGCCAAAGCCAGCCAGCCAGCCAGCCACACACACACACACACACACACACAAAGCTATAAAAAAGACTTGTATGTTTGTTCACGTTCACGACCTTGGTTGACTGGAGTCAGAAACCAGAATTAAAAACGCTAAGCTAATAAGGAAGAAAAGGGGGGGGGGGGGGGAGAGAAGCCAGACTTCCCGGTGGTAGCATCCCTTCAGGGCTGGGCTGGGGGTAGGGCAGTACTCCTCAGTTTGTCTTTTTGCTTTTTTCCTCCTTTTTCTTTCTCTCTCTCTCTACTCCCCTCCTCCCTTTCCAGTTAAGGAAAAACTCCAGCATCGCTGTGGTATTTAACCACTGAAAAAAGACAGCAAAAGCTCACTGAAAACAGTGTCATGATAGCTCCCGGGAATTCGGTCCCCGACTCTGGGTGGCTGCCTTCTCTACTAGACACACTTGGTGGCAGTCCTTCCCTTCCGTCAGAGGGCTTTGGACTTCCGTCACCGCAGATCTCTCACGGTAGGGCACTTTGGATTCTGGTGTGTCTTAAGCAAGGTTGAGACTCAGCCACAGAAGAGCCACAGATGTGTTTAGGACTGCCAGCCTGCCTCTTTTTCCTCTCCAGCGATTTTCTTATCCAGGGTCTTAGGGGCCAGTATGTCCTGTTCCCTTTTGCCTGCTCTGAAAATGATGACCTGGAAGAAAACAAACCTTAAGGTTGATCTTTGGAAGGGAGGAAAGAGCAATTATGTTGCTAATAAAAACTAACTCTTAGATAGCATACATACACCATGTGCAGATCATGTGGTTCTGAGTGTCATGTCTATTGACTCACGGCGTCGCCCGAGTCACTCTGTGCACTAGACATAATTATCTCATGATGTCCTTATATAAGGTCACATAGCTGGAATGTGATAGAGACACTGTCTAAATTTAGGAAGTCTGGTGTTTTCCATGCCCTTACCGTGTTTGAGAATGACCACGATCCATTGTCCAAGACGCCACATGCGCTGTGCTGAATATTATAGTACCTCGTTTTATTTAATATTCTTAACTGGCTTTTGAAATAGAGTTTTATAGCTTCCCTTTGCAAAAGCAGGGTGGAGAGGGTAAGTGACCTGCTGAGATGTCATGCCCAGGAAGCTGCAGGACAGGAGTTAGAATTTTGGTCTTCTTTCCTTTAGAACATTCATGGCTCTGGACTGAAAATTACATGGAAAAGTACCAGCTCATTTTGTTAGATGGCTGCTGGGTAGGCAAGGAGACTTTCATAAGCCTAGACGTTATACCCCACAGGCTGGTGTCCACTAAGCCATCCCAGCAGGGCGACCTTATGCAGCATTCCTTCCTCCGTGTCCAGCCCTCTGTAGTTGGCCATTTTCAGCCTGGTAGTCCTTGCCATGCGTGAGTGGTCACCTGTGAAGTTCCTTGTGTTCCCATCTGGGGAGTGGTGTGACACTTCTTCAGCAACCATATTTAATAGTTCTTAAGTATCGTAGACTCTGCCTTTTATGAAAGTTTCTGGTCTGTTCACCCGCCTTATACTGTCCCTTTTAGATTATTCTTCATGAGTATGCATGCGTGTGTGTGTGTGTGTGTGTGTGTGTGTGTGTGTGTATGTATGTGTGTGTCTGTGTGTGTGTGTCTCTGTGTGTGTGTGTGTATCTGTGTGTATGTGTCTATGTCTGTGTGTGTCTGTGTGTGTGTATCTGTGTGTATGTGTCTATGTCTGTGTGTGTCTGTGTGTGTGTGTATCTGTGTGTATGTGTCTATGTCTCTGTGTGTGTGTGTGTGTGTGTGTGTGTGTGTACAATTACTGTCATCATCTCTAAATAATCCCCTAACATCTGATTTCTTTTCTCACAATGTATCTACGAAACTGCCCTGGTATAGTCACCGCAATATGGAAATCTGATCATGACGTCACTTCCACAGACCTAATGGCCGACTCTGAACATTGCTGCCAATGAGAAGATTCTGTGCACCAGCCGGGGCTGTGACTCTGTCTCTGATGCCACAGTTTGGTTATCAAATTTCATTTACTGGGAAATCTGATGGGACTAGAGGAAGAGAGGAACGGGGTGGGAGGAACGTGGAGGGTAGAGGGGAAGTCAAAACAACACCCCAAGGGGAAGGTCAGATGCAGCCGAATTCATCTCTCCATAGCATTTCCCACTGGGAAGTTCTCAGAGGATCAAAGGCAGGCGTCCACACTGCTGCTAGCTCCCTGGCCTGCCGGTGGCTTCTCTCCCACCCATGTTTAGCTTCCCAAGGATGATTGATCTAAACAGACTTTCCTGTGTACTTTATTTTTAGTTCAGGAGATAGTTGCCCTTAATGTTTGTCTATGGGGATGTGAGTTCCGAGGAGCTGATGTGGGAACAGGGTAGGCAGCTGGCTACTGGGGATGGGTTGGGGGAGGTAAGTAATTAACAAAGCCTTTCTGCTCAGTACCTCACCCAGGCCCTTGTCAGCTGTGAAATTTCCATCCAAGTGATGCTTAGCTATAGTGGGAGTCTCGATTATATATATCATCGTCCTCATAAGGGGCATCTGGGGGTGCTATGTAACCAAGCTCACTTTATAAAATGGAAGAAATTCTTTCCTTTCTTCTCTCTCTCTCTCTCTCTCTCTCTCTCTCTCTCTTTCTTTTTCTTTTGCACTGTTCAAGAATTGCCTCAAGTTCCAGGTACTATACTAGCCCCATTTAGCCTTTGATCCTCATATGACCTAACAAAGATAAAATAAATTCTTCCTGTAGCTGCACAAATAATCCAGATGTGATCAGTGAAGGCGTCAGTATGCCTCATTGCTTTTAAAATCTGCCTTTTAACACGGCAGTTGGGGACAGGAGTAGATCCCTGTGTCCCGTGACTAAGGCGACAGCATCCACTTATTTTGAATTGAGATTCTTCCTCCATGAAACGGTGATGGAAAAACACCCGTTCTCATTCACATGAAGCGCAGCGATGGGGATGAAGATGGAAAAACCAGGTGACCTGTGGGAAAGATGGGGTTGGCCTCGAACATAATAAATGCAGAGGTGAATGCGTGTTACTGTTCCTAGTATGCTTTTCTCCCTGTTAGAGCCACTGCATCCTACATATGTGAAAGTCATTACAGGAATAAGGCGCTGGCTGCATCCTGTCTAACAGCTGTGCTGGATGAGCTCAATCACTGTACCAGACAGAGGTCGTCAGGGAGAAGCAGTCATGGACAGATCTCTCTGGCAGAGACAGATCCCTAACACTGCTGGCATCACAGGTCAGAGGGCATAAACTAGAGAGCACGTGCTGGAGGTAGAGGGGACTGCTATAACATTCTGAGATATAGGAGATATAGACAACAACTGTCTTAGGGTTACTATTGCTGTGAAGAGACACCATGACCATGGCAATTGTTATAAATGAAAACATTTAATTGGGGCTGGCTTACAGTTCAGAGGTTCAGTCCATTGTCATCATGGCAGGAAGCATGGTGGCACACAGGCAGGTGCTGGAGAAGGAGCTGAGAGTTCTATATCCAGATGAGCAGGCAGCATAAAGAGAGAGTGCCACACTGGGCCTGGCTTGAGCCTCCGAGACCTCAGAGCCTGCCGCCAGTGGCGCACCTGCTCCAACAAGGCCACACCTCCTAATCCTGTCATTCCCTGGTGATAGGCATTCAGACACATGAGGCTATGGGGGCCATTTCCATTCAAACCTCCCCCATGGGCCTATGGGGGGCCATTTTTATGCAAACTACCACAACAACCAGAAGCTAAATTTCCTGACATCTTCTCCTTAAGAATTTTTCCATGCGGCAGTTTAAATGAACTGGAAACAATTCTCAGAATTTTAGTCATTTTAATTATATTTTCTCACTGCACCCAAATGTTAAGATAAAGCCATCTTCTGTATTCTGTGAACATATTATAAATACCCTGTTTTACAGTTTATCATCTATCACTCTGTCCATCTGTCCATCCATCCGCCCGCCCGTCTGTCTGTCTGTCCGTCCGTCCGTCCGTCCATCCATCCATCCATCCATCCATCCATCCACCATTGCTATTGCACTAAGATACGAATGATACATAAAATATCATACATATTTAATGTATACAACTTGCTGAGTTATATCTACTTGTAACACCACCTTCCCAAACATCTTCATAAATCCCACTCGTGTTGGTTTGGATGAGAATGGCTCCATAGGCTGGTGTATTTGAATACTTGATCCCCAGTTGCTGGAACTGTTTGAGAAGGATTAGAAGGTGTGGCCTTTTGGAGGAGGTGTGTCACTGGGGGTGGGCTTTGATGATTCAAAAGTTCCCACCATTCCCAGTTTCTCTTTCTCTGCCTCCTGACACCTGAATGATGGAATACATGTTAAGGAAGGTGCATGAACATTTAAACAATGGAAATCACAATAATAATAAGAAACCCTCGACAATAAACAAACCTGTATTTCATGCCTCTTCTTTGGTGATGGTCTCTGAATCTTGAAAGTAGGGATTGTATTGTAGATGTGTCAGTTGGCATTAGGTACCTACTCTCAGTTGTTCTCCAAGAGGCCATGGATTTGAGAAGGGATGGGGAGCGGGGACACCAGAGTTGGTGGGATGAGACAGGGATTTATGTAATACAATATCCATTATGAAATTCTCAAAATTAAAGAAAACATATCAAAAAGGATTTTTCACAGATGCAGATATCCACCTGTTACCCACCCCCCCTTAAACACACCTTAAAAATGAACCTCTCTTCATCCTGGAAGGATGGACTCTACTTGTGATAAGAATCGCCTTCTCCACTGCCGTCTTGAACTTCACATTCAGCTCCTCACTCACTCACCTGTAGCTCGAATTTTCCTGGTCCTGCCTGGCCCACGGTCAGGACAAATCTCTCTCACCCAGTCTCAGGCCAGTCCCACAGCCGCTCAGACCCAATCAAGTAAACACACAGAGACTTATGTTGCTTATAAACTGTATGGCCGCAGCAGGTTTCTTGTTATCTAATTCTTATATCTTAAATTAACCCATTTCTATAAATCTATACCTTGCCACATGGCTTGTGGCTTACTGGTATCTTTTACATGTTGCTTGTCATGGTGGCGGCTGGCAGTGTCTCTCTGGCTCAGCCTTCCACTTCCCAGAATTCTCCTCTCTACTTGTCTCGCCTATACTTCCTGCCTGGCTACTGGCCAATCAGTGTTTTATTTATTAACCAATCAGAGCAACATATTTAACATACAGAACATCCCACAGCACTCACCTATTCATAAATCCAGCACATGGCGATCAAGAGCCTGACGTGCTAAGCACTGCTCTGAGAGGAGAGCAGAGACAGACTGGCACTGTCCTTGCCTTGACGGACAACTTGGGCATGGAGCCAGAGGATATGGTCAATAAACAAACACGGACAAATCAGCCATCAATGAAAAGAAAATGGCTAACATTGGAGGGATAGTATTTGGGAAGGTCTCTCTGATGAAGTGACATTTGAGCAGAGACCCAAAGATAAGGAGGAGTCAGCCCCAAGGAGGTCTGGGTCAGAGCATTCCATGTCAGGGCATCATCTAGTTCCAGGGTGAAGAAGAGACCACCGTGCCTTCTTGGAGGCCAAAGTTCACGTTGCTGCTGCTGAGAACTAACTGCTGGGTGTTGCAATTCCAGGACGACAGTCTGCCCTTTAACTGATGCCATTGCTGGGTGTTTATAAGGTTCAGATACCTAGGTCTCTGCTGATACCTTCCAAATTGCTGGCCCTCTCCAGTAAAGAGAACATCGAGACTAGAACCGAATTCTACTGCCTTCTCATTCATCTCTGTGTCCTAGAACCCCTGCCAAGACCTGCGTCCACAATGCTCACCAGAGCCAAAGCCATTGTAATGACACCTCACCACTGACAATAAAAGATATGATGGGTTCACATCTTCAGAAACACTCCGGAGTCTGGTGACTCATACAGGGCTGATGAAATGTCTATTGAAGCAAGGGTACCCTGTGTGAACAGATCAGACCTTCTGATTGTCTTGGATGGACCAACTTTGGAAGGATTGGATGGGCTCGCCCCTCCTCTT
This sequence comes from Peromyscus nudipes, assembly GCA_902168325.1. Lineage (NCBI taxonomy): Eukaryota > Metazoa > Chordata > Mammalia > Rodentia > Cricetidae > Peromyscus > Peromyscus nudipes. Next base: position 33,652 of record CABHPH010161091.1, read on the forward strand.
ATAAATCAGTGACACAGAAGAAAGAGAAACAAACATCTCTTCAGAAAAATATTCACTCCATGGGAAGAACCTTCCTCCCTCTTACAATGGGATGCTCCATGAGGGGATTTTAACCCCAGATTCTCCCAGAGGATGATGCTCAAAGCTCCTGCCTGGTGATGTGGTTCCTTTCCATCATTTTTCCTTTTGTGCACCCGTCATTTCTGGAGGTATCAGAAACTCACAATGAACACTGTATATCATCAGAAAGGAGCACGAGACAGAAGGGAATGCCTGGCAACTCATCGTGAGCAAAATGAGTGTTTCTGCAGTTTGGGTGACCTCAGACGCTGAGTCATCTCAACTGGTTCTCCACCTTCCTAATGCTGCGACCCTTTAATATAGTTCCTCATGTTATGGTGACTCCCTGCTATAAAATTATTTCGTTGCTACTTCATAACTATAATTTTGCTTCTGTTATGAATTGAAATGTAAATAGCTGATACACAAGGCAACCCCCATGAAACGATCTTTTGACCCTCCATAAGGGGTCGTGACCCACATGTTGAGAGCTGCTGATCTAAAGCCTGCTCTTCAAGTCTACCCAGGTGGCAGATTTTGATTTCCGAGTTCTGTATCCTGTATATCTCCATTAACACATTGCTCATTTTTTTTTCTTTGGGGGCTAATCTGCATGTATTGTTCATTTACTTATTTGAGTACCTCTTATGAGCCTGTGTTGGGCCAGTGTGTGAGGCACCAGCCTAGAACTTGAAACTTATCAAAGGACGCAGGCCAGAGTGACATAGGGTGATAAGGTTAACCAGAAGCACTAGGGAGCACCTAAGAGAGAAGGGGGAAATGTGGATCTCTTGAAGAGGACCAGAGTAATCTCTCTGCTCCTGATGCTCTCAGCTTCTACTTTTTTCTCTTCTCTCTCTCTCTCTCTCTCTCTCTCTCTCTCTCTCTCTCTCATTCTTTCTTTTTGCTTCTGTTTCTGGAGAGCCATTGAATGCCACTTGTCATTTCCTACCTCGTTGACTTCCAGTGACACAGCAATTTGAAGTAATCTTTTTATCCTTCTTGCCTGGCAAGATCCTGTTCAGC
>CABHPH010161093.1:0-34348 GCA_902168325.1 Peromyscus nudipes
ACACCTTTAGTCCCAGCACTCAGAAGGCTGAGTTCAAGGCCAGTCTGCTCTATAGAGTGAGTTTCAGGACCACCAGGACTACACAGAGAAACCCTGTCTTGAAATTCCAAATAATAGTAATAATAAAAGAAGAGGAAGAAGACAAAATGAGTCTTTCCACTTCAAATGATGTAATTAAGAAAAGGTCACTCACAGGGCTTTCATTAATTCCAGATGTAATCAAGTTAACAATCAAGAATAGCCATCTTAGGATGTATATGCTGAAGTGTTAGAGCCCTTGCCAATACTACGAAGGGTGAGCACAGAAAACCCAAGTGTAGCAAAACCCAAATATATATTGTTGGGGTTTTTTGTTGGTTTGCTTTGTGTTTTTTGTTTTTTGTTTTTAAGACAAGCTTTCTCTGTGTAGCTCTGGTTGTCCTGGAACTTGCTCCGTAGACCAGACTGGCCTCAAACTTAAAGACCTACCTGTCTCTGCCTCCCTAGTGCTGGGACTAAAGGAGTGTGCCACCCAGCCCAAATGTTTTTATACTACATTGTGCAAAGAAAGGCAATGTGGAGAAATGGGGGTGCTAAAGAAAAATCACTGTTTTAATAAGATTTGTTTTGTATCCAGCCTATTGGCTTTTACAAAAAAGTCTAGCCAGGGTATACATGCATGCTGGACCAGGGCTTTATCATTGAGCTAAATTCCCATTCCTTTCAAATTCCTATTCAAGTTACTTTCCTTGTGGCCACAGAGCAGCAACTCCCTGCTTTGGGGAGGATAATAGCAGCACTTGGCCTGATAGCGTAGCTCAGTGGTCAAGACCTGGCCAGTATGTCCGAGGCTCTCAGTTCAGGAGAGCTCCTTTCCTGGTGCTTTTGCTTCATTTTTAAGTGTTCTTAGCTCAAAATCACCCTTATGGGAAAGTGGCATAATTTAGGGTGGCCTCTTTGATTACTCTCTGAACTATTCTGCCTCATCTAGAAGCCTTTTCTTGCCTATTCCCAACCTTTTCCATGACTCTACATTTCTTTTCACTTCTCTACCAATGCTTGGAGTTGCTAATGGTAGGGCCACCTATAGAATCCAGTGCTGGTAACTATAAGCTATTTAGTGCAGCCTCTTACGTGGAGAGAACCTGAAACTCAGATGTCAAGGCCAGTGGCAAAGCAAATACCCAGACCTCTTGGCTCTTCTATCAGTCAGGTTGCTATGGCTACAATCAAACACCACGTCCAAAAGCAACTGGAAGAGGAATTTATTTGACTTCTGTTTTTAATGTCTCACTCTGTCACTGAAGTAAGTCAGGACAGGAACTCAAGGCAGAATCCTGGAGGCAGGAAGTGAAACATGAAGGAACACTGGTTACTGACTTGTTTTCCAAGGCTTGTTTGGCCTGCTCATACCTTCCAGGCCCAGCTGCCCAGGTGTGGCATTGCCCTCAGTGGGCCGGGATCTTCCACATTAATCATTAATCATGAAAATCCCAGCCCTGCAGACTTACCTTCAGGCAATCTGCTGGAGGCATATTCTCCATGGGGCCCTCTTCCCAGGTGATTCTCTAGCTTGTATCAAGCTGACAAATTACTAATCAGGATAGCTCTTTTCCAGTTCACTGGACCAATATTCCCTGGCCCACATTCAGGAACCATTCCAGAATAAACTCCCCCTTCGCCCAATATGCTGAAATCTTAGCTTCCCTTTTAAAAGAGGAAACTCAAAGTTCAAATCAGCAAAATGGGGAAGGGAACAAAGCCCCCAGAAAAAATCCTTGCTGAGCATAGTGGTTGGTATAAACCTGTAATCACAGCACTGGAAAGATCAAGACAGATGATTCCAAGTTCAAAGCCAGCCTGTGCTATGAGGAGTCCCTGCTTTAAAAAAAAAATCCTGATGGTGGTGGTTCAAGACTTTAACCCTTCACTTGAGTGACAGAGGCAGAGGCAAGTGGATCTCTGTGAGTTTGAATCTAACCTGGTCTATATAGTAAGTTCCAGGCCAGCCAGGGATACATAGTGAGACCCTAATACAAAATAATAATGATAATCATCATCTTTTTGGATTTACATATGGAAAATCTTACGGGGAGAAGATCTTTTGTTTTCTTGTTTGATTCAGCCATGGACAATAATCTCTTCTTTGAAGAAAAATGGATCTGGATCTGGGGATTTCTTCTCAATATTCTATTGTTCTATTTTCATAAGTCTTTTGATCCATTTATTCCACCACTAAGATGGTTATAAACTCTAAACCAGGCATGTATGGGCACACTTGTAATCCCAGCAATCAGGAGGCCCAAGCAGGAGGCCTATGGCAAAAGTGAGACCAATCTGGGCTACATAGTTAGTTCTCAACCAGCATAGGCTATATAGAAAGACTCTGTCTAAAAACACACACACACAAAATCATGATTAAGAAAGGACATCCTGAGCCGGGCGGTGGTGGCACACGCCTTTAATCCCAGCACTCGGGAGACAGAGGCAGGTGGATCTCTGTGAGTTCGAGGCCAGCCTGGTCTCCAAAGCGAGTTCCAGGAAAGGCGCAAAGCTACACAGAGAAACCCTGTGTCAAAAAACAAAAAACAAAAAACAAAAAACAAAAAAAAGGAAAGAACATCCTACAGGACGAGTTCCAGGACAGGCTCCAAAGCTACACAGAGAAACCCTATCTCGCTCGAAAAAAACAAAAAACAAAAAAAAAGGAAATCTTTTTTTACAAATAATTTATTTAATTTTATTTTATGTACATTGGTATGATTGGTGTCAGATCCACTGGAACTGGGGTTACAGACAGTTGTGAGCTGCTATAGGGGTGCTGGGAATTGAACCCCGGTCCTCTGGAAGAGCAGCCAGTGCTTGTAACTACTGAGTCATCTCTCCAGCCCATGAAGGGACATTTTTCTTTTATTTACTTATTTTTTTATTTTTACATCCTGACTGAAGTTTCCCTCCCTCCTCTCCTCCCAACTTCTCCCCCACTGTGCCCCCCTCCCCATCCACTCCTCCTCCTCCTCCTCTTCAGAAAAGGGCAGGCCTCCGGTGCCTGTCGACCAGCCATGGTAGATATCAAGTTGCAGTGAGACTAGGCACCTCCTCTCCTGCTAAGGCTGGATGAGGCAACCAGTAGGAAGAAAAAGTCCCCAAAGCAGGCAACAGGATCAGAGACAGCCCAAGAAGGGACATTCTTGAACTTTTGTTTTGTTCCCTATGAATAAATCTCTTCAACTGTTTATTAACAAGAACTACATAGAAGAGATATTACTGTAGGGAGTCTATTTTTATTAAAACAAACAATTCATCTGCTGATGCTTAGAAATCTTATTATAAGGAAATTTAAGTGGTTTAATAACAAACTGATTCTTGTAATTATCAATTATAGAGCAGCTCTTCCTCCAAACTTTATAATTTCTTAAAAAAAAAAAATCTGGCTTTATAGCCAGCTGCTTGTTTGCTTGTTAGTTCTAGCACCTGGGAGGCTGAGGCTCAAGGATCACTGTCACAAGTTCAATTCCAGCCAGAATAATGCAGCAAGATCAAATGTAACTGAAAAAGAAGTTAGATGGTGGCACATGTCTTTAATCTCATCAGGGGCAGGTAGGTCTCTGAGTTCAAGGCCAGTCTGGTCTACAGAGTGAGTTCCAGGACAGCCAGGGCTACAGAGAAACCGGTCTTTAAAAAAAAAAAAAAAAAAAAGAGAGAGAGAGAGAAAGAAACAGAGAGAGGAGGGAGGAATGAATGTAGGTAGGGCTGAAGACGCAGCTCTGTGCTACAGCACTGCCTAGTGTGAAGGAGGCTGTGGGTTGTGTCCCCTGTACAGCAAGCAGAGTCAATTCTTCCCTGCCACCTTGTGGGTCCTGGGGGTTGAACTCAGATCTTCGGGCTTGGCAACAGGTGTTTTTACTCTCTGAACCATCTCACCAACCCTAAAGGGCATTTTTAAAATGTAGGGATGAGAGAAGAGTGTTAATATAAGTGTTCAGGTCCAGAATAACCTGGGTTGGTTGTGTTCTTAAAGCTCCTAGTTCAAGATGTCTCTAGGAAAACACTCATTGTCTATGTAGACATATTTGCACTATTGGTTGTGTTGAAATGTCTTTTGTCTCTTTTTTGTTTTGTTTTGAGACAGAATCTCTCTATTATGTAGTTCTGTCCTGGAACTCACTACGTGTAACAGGCTGACCTTGAACTCACAATGATCCACCTGCCACTGTCTCTCCAGTGCTGGGGTTCTATGTTGAAGTTTCTTGACTCTAAGTCAACAGAAAGACAAACTAGATCCCAAGGTGAGAGGCTTCTTTTCCTTCTTGTGTTCCTTTTTTCTTTTTCTTTTTTTCCTGGTTTTCTACCTTCCCTCAATACCTTTTGTTTTCAAAGAGCATTCACATACTGATGCAGGATTGGACAGCACTTGTCAGACAAGCAGGAGAGAGCATTGTTGAAAGCAGTTAAAAAAAAAAAAAAAGTGAAGTGGGTACCTTTTGGCGGGCCCTGCCATGGTACGCCCCGCTAAGCAAACAGACCACTCGCAACAGAGTTAGTGCAGAGGTTTATTGGGGAGGGGGAGGGGGGACATAAGAGAGGCAGGCAGACAGACAGAGAGACAACAGGAAGAAGAGATGCAAGAGAGGAGCAAGAGGCAAGAAAGACAAGAGATGGGCGCGGTGCACAAGTCACGTAGCTGACGGTAAAAAGGCACCTGGCGACCGGTGATGACGTAACTGCTTTGGCGGCCGAGGCAGGCTGCTGCGGAGGCGACTAACAATCGTCGTAGTGGTTTTGCTATTGAAGAAACTCAGAAAAACAGTATTGAACTCAGAAGACTATCTTCGGTCTAGCTATGAGCCCAGGTTGAGCTTATGAAAGGAATATGAAACCAGGCCTGTTGGCGCACACCTGGATTCCCAGCACTTTGCGGGAGTGGGGAAAAGCAGCAGGATTGGGAATTCAAGGTCATCCTCAGCTATACTGTGAATTCAGGGCCAGCCTGCTCTATATGAGCCCTGTCTCAAAACAAACAAACCAAAATAATGTGAAAGATGTCAAAATAAAGATGAAGTTGCTTGTGTCAACCCTCACAAAGAAGGAAGGAGGGAAGGAAGAAAGGAAGGGAGGGAGGGAGGGAGGAAGGAAGGAAGGAAGGAAGGAAGGAAGGAAGGAAGGAAGGAAGGAAGGAAGGAAGGAAGGAAGGAAGCTATCTGGAATGTTATAAAGGGAAAGTTCTTATACATTTCCTGAGAATATTTATGTATCACAAGACTGCCAGAACCCTAGACAGAAAGTACTTATGCCCAGCAACTGCTGGCTCAACTTCAAACTGACACCACTTTTTCCCCCAAATGGGGTTCATTATGTAGCTCTAGCTGGCTTGTAACTTGAAATGTAGACCAGGGTGGCCTGGAACTGACAGAAATATTCCTGCTTCTGCATCCCCAGTGCTGGGATTAAGACACCATTCTTGTTATTAATTATTGTGACCAAGAATTGTTGTTTCAACATATACAATGCCATCTTCTCCATTTCTGTCTTAAAAGCAACCCATTTATCCAGGTATGATACTGCATGCTTGTAATCTCAGCATTTGAGAGGCTGAGGCAGGAGTGTTGCAGTAAATTCTAGGCCAGCTCTGTGGGGAGGGGAACAGAATAAGACTTTGTCTCAAAAAAAAAAAAAAATCTGGGGTGGGGGAACTTGCCCCTCCCCCACCTTGAATACAGACAGAGTTTACAGCATACATATTCCCATTGCAAAGCTCTGCTATTTCAATTGTAATGATATTCCCATGTTTTTAATTTAGGTTGATTGTCTTGAAAACACATGACTGCTGGGTATAGTGGCTCACTCTCCCTAATGCAAGCCCTTGGGAGGCTGAGGCAGAGGACTGTTTCAAGTTCAAGGACAACCTAGGCTACATAGTGACTTCCAGGCAACCAGCAACAACTAAGGAAAGATGCTAGCAGGGGAATGGACAGAGAGGTGCTCTTACACATTGCTGGTGGGAATGTAATTGGCCCACCCACTGTAGAAATCAATATGGAGGTATTTAAAAAAATTAAAAATAGGGCTGAAGATGTAGTTCAGCTGACAGAGTGTTTGCCTACCACACACGAGGCCCTAGGTTCCATCTCAAGCACCTTACAAAGTGGACATGGTGCTGCATGTCTATAATTCCAGCCCTTAGGAGCTTTCAGTAGGACTATCAGAAGTTAAATAAGGTAATCATCTGTGAATTCTAGGAAACCCTTCCAAACAACAAGCAAATAAACAAACTCTCTTAAAAATAGATCTACCACAGGACCTGGCTGTGCCACACCTTGGAATTTACCCAGATGACTCCAAGTCAATATATCACAGAGATTCTTGCACACCATTTTTATTGCAGCACTGTCTACAACCTAGGTGTTCACAGACAGAGGAATGGAAAAGAAAGTGGTGTTTATGCACATACACAATGAAAATTTCTCAGCCATAAAGAATTGAAGTTACGCCATTTGCAGGAAAAATGGAGACAGCTACAGATACTCATATTAACAGTCTCCAAAAGTCAGATATGTGTTTTCGCTCATTACTGGATCCTAGACTATAGAGTCATAAAATCGCATATGTACAGATAACATGAAAAGAGAAACAAAACTGGGACAAAGGTAATGTAGGCAAGAGGGGAGCCTCTTACAGAGGGAAATATGCTCAAAGTATATTATTTGCATGAAAATGGCCTCATGTAATCCAGTCTAAAACTTAAAAATCTAAAAAAATAGTCAAGACTCAACACAGAAACAAGATACAGATATAGATATAGATCCCCACTAAGCTGCTAAAATGTGTAGAATCTAGACGTTCTCTCCTGCTTTAGATTTGTGACATACAAACTGTCAGTAATACCAGATCTAGAATCCAGACGCTCTAGCTTCTAGGCTTAGACTCTTCCAAAGAAGAATGATACTGTGATTTATTAAGCATCTAATTTGTAGCAGGCCTTTCACATTTCTTATTTTACAATTGTGTGTGTGTGTGTGTGTGTGTGTGTGTGTGTGTGTGTGTGTGTAACTGGGATTGAACATAGGGCTCTATGCATACTAAGCAGACAATTTACCACTAAAGTATACCCCCAGCCTTCTTTTTACTTTTTATTTGTTTTGATATAGTTTCACTAAGTTGCCCAGGCTAGCCTAAATCTCATTCTTTTTTTTTAAAGATTTATTTATTTATTATGTATACAGAAGAGGGTGCCAGATCTCATTACAGATGGTTGTGAGCCACCATGTGGGTGCTGGGAATTGAACTCAGGACCTCTGGAAGAACAGTTGGTGCTCTTAACCTCTGAGCCATCTCTCCAGCCTCTAAATCTCATTCTTTAGCCAAGGCAGGCCTTGAACTTGTGATCTTGTTACCTCAGATTTCTGAGTAGCTGAAATTATAGGCTTTTGCCACCAAGCCCTACATTGCACAATCACCATCATCACTCCTTCTTCTTCTTCCTCCTCCTCCTTCTCCTCCTCCTTTTTCTTTTCTTCTTTCTTCTCCTCCTCTTCCTCCTCTTCTTCTTCCTTCCTTCTTTCTTTTCTCCCTCTCTTGTCTCCCTTTTTGTTGTTGTCATTTTTTTATCACAGGGTCTCATATAGCACAGGGTAGCCCCAAATTTGCCATGTAACTGAGGATGATCTTGCACTCTCAATCCTGTCTCTAATTCCCAAGTGCTGGATAACAGGCATGCACCACATGCCTATTAAGTATTGTTTACAACCAGGTTTGCCTAGTGTCCAGTGCCACACCCTTTTATTTAGCACATCTGCCTTCCTGTGTGGGTCACTACAAGCCTCTATTAATTTTAGGCTGTGTATCATCACTAAAGTAGTGTTCCTCTAATTTTAATGTGAAAATGAGCTGCCTGCAGACTTTGCGCAATACAAATTTTGACTCAGTTGATCTGGGGTGAGGGCCAACATTCTGTAGTTCTAACTGCTTCCCAAGTGATCCCAATAAACATTTACTAAGTGCCTGCTATCTCTCTTGGCTAGGTGTTTGGAACACATGATGTTCTCCACTTGTTTTCTTCCGATGGGGAAACAGACAAGGTAACGAAAGGTGATGAAATGAAAACAAAGTATTAGGAGAAAGTAAGGTTAGCAAAGTGCAAAGAGAACTCTGCTCCACACAAACAACTCCAGGAAAACTATTGGGAGTATTTGGAGCATTGGAACCTATTTGCTATGACTGGGGCTTAGAATAGCAGTAAAATTGGCAAGAGACACACTTCCTCTTCATTGCCAGGCTCTAATTGCCGGGCTCTGTTCAAATAATAAGATTTCGTGGTACGAAAAGCAGACAAGAAGTCTGCTATAACAGAGTTCCTGTTCAAGTAGAATGAGATAAGGTAGAACAGAATAAAATAAAATCTGGGTCTGAGGCAGGAGGATATCTGAGAGTTCAATGATAGCCAATGACTGACCCAGTGGCTACCATTGGCTCTCCAAAGGGTCCCAACTTGAGCAATTGATTGTGTTAAGATCTGAATTTGGGGGCAGAGGGGACCGGCCATGTAAAGATTTGAGGTCACGCAGTGCTGCTAGTCTTTGACCTCTGCACTCAGGAAGCAGAGGCAGGTAGAGCTCTGTGAGTTTAAGTCCAGCCTGGTCCACGTAGAGAGTTCCAATAATAACCAACCAGGTCAAAATCTGCCTGCTGGATATCAAGCCCAGAAACAAGGACACGGTGGCTACAGATATGACCAAGTCCTGTTTGCTGTTCAGCTTCTTTTACTTCCTCTGGTGTCCATAATCACCAAGGAGGTTTGATATTCTCTCTCTCTCTGTCTCTCTCTCTCTGTCTCTCTGTCTCTCTCTCTGTCTCTGTCTCTCTGTCTCTCTCTCTGTCTCTCTCTCTGTCTCTCTCTCTCTCTCTCTCTCTCTCTCTCTCTCTCACACACACACACACACACACACACCTTAGGTCTATCCCTTGTTTCTGACTCTAATGCCACCATTGACTTTCACTTCAATTATGGCGAGTCTCCCCACTACCAGCCAGCCATCTCTATCTCGTCCATTCTCCACACACCCCACAGAGCTTTAGAAAATGGAAAGCCAGTTCTTTATCTCTCTGCCTTAAACACTTCAGTGGCTCCCATATCTCCAAAAGAATAATATCTAAACTATTCATGCTGTCTATCCTTATTATGCCTCTGGAGAACTTCAAAACTCTTTGACCATATGCCCCCCTGAACTCTATGTTTAGCCATGATTTCTAAGATGAACCAATGTTTCTCTTCTCTCAGATGTCCATGTGGATGTCCTCTGCCTCCTCCTACCTCTTCCATCCTTCACACATGACCTGTAGATCCCTCCCTGTGGTGGCTTGAATGAAAACGACCCCCATAGGCTCATAGATTTAAATGCTTTACCCCCAGTTAGTGAACCTGTTAGTGAAGGATTAGGGGTTATGGTCTTGTTGGAGTAAATGTGGCCTTGTTGGAGGAAGTGTGTCACTGGGGATGGGCTTTGAGGTTTCTTTATTTTTTTATAAGATTTATTTATTATAAACTACAACCAGATCTAATTATAGATGGTTGTGAGCCACCATGTGGTTGCTGGGAATTGAACTCATGACCTCTGGAAGAGCAGCCAGTGCTCTTAACCTCTGAACAATCTCTCCAGCCCCGCTTTGAGGTTTCAAAAGCCCAAGCAAGGCCCAATCTCACTCTCTCTCTGCCTGTAATTTGCAGATCATATGTAAGCTCTCAGATACAGCTCTCCACACCATGTCTACCTGCCTGCCATCATGCTGTATGCTCTGATGTTTGTAGACTAACCCTCTGAAACTGTAAGCAAGCCCCCAATTAAATGCTTCTTTTATATGTTGCCTTGGTCATGATGTTTCATCATAGCTATAGGACAGTAACTAAGACACTCCCCAACCACTTCCCCATTCCTCCTTTGATCTACAAGAGCATCCTGAATAGTAGGTACCAAAATACTAATCCTGTTAATTATGATCACTTCTAGAATTATTCTGTCCCACTAGACTAGGTGAAGACTTATTACTGCTTTTCTTTTTTATATCCCTAGTGCCCATGTTAGACGATGTCTGCAGATAAGAGTACACACTCAAATTTATGGAAAGTATTCATAAATGAGTTAATGAAAGCAGAAATAAGTCTGTTTCATTGTTGTTGGTTTGCATATTCATTTTTTGAGACAGGTTTTGCTCTCTAGCCCGTGATGGCCTTGAACTCACTAGTGCAGGCTAGTATCCAGTTGATGGTGATGCTCCTATTTCAGTCTCCTGAGCCATAGGATTTTTTAAAAAATATTTATTTATTTATTATGTATACAATGTTCTGCCTGCATGTATACCTGCAGGCCAGAAGAGGGCACCAGATCTCATTATAGATGGTTGTGAGCCACCATGTGGTTGCTGGGAATTGAACTCAGGACCTCTGCAAGAGCAGCCAGTGCTCTTAACCTCTGAGCCATCTCTCCAGCCCGAGCCATAGGATTTTAAGTGTGAGCCACCACACCTTGCTTTCATGAAGACTTTTTAACTTCAAGATTTAATAAATTATTAGTGAGGAAACCAGTAAGGTATTATAAACAGTTCAGAGGAGGAAAAAAGCCCTACAAATTGATATGAAATAAAAAAAAAATTTGACAGGCTAGTGTTATGCTACTGAGCAATGTCTCTCACCCTGTTGGAATGAATTCACAAGGGACAGTAATCTTTATTATTTGTTTTGTTTTGTTGAGACTGGATCTCTGTGTGGCCCAGGCTTGCCTTGAACTTGTAATCCTCCTGCTCAGCCTCCCAAGAGCAGGAATTTCAAGTATGAAGCGCCATGTTTGGGTTTGGCCTGGAATTCTCCGTTTTCCTGTCTCCAACATTCTTGCACTGAGATCATAGGTGTGGACACCGGGCCAACTTAATCCACCATTTTTAAGGGTTCGAAAAGAAGAGGTTAACCTTCACTTTCATAGAATTAATTTATATGTATTAATCCACATGACTATCAGTTACTTACAATTTACAGCATGGTAAAGTATCTCAGAACAGTGATAGTTTAGAATCAGATATCCATAAAGTTATGTTGGTGTTCTGTGTAATACTAAATATGTGTCTGTTTTCACATCAACTTTCCAATCCATTGACACAAAATGGGCTCAAAAATTCAATTACATTCTGACACTTTGTACCGATAGTTAATGTCAGATGCTGTTAGTTAGGATCAGTCATGAGACAGAGCCACTTGTGAGGGCGGTTAACATCCCAAACACCTGTACTTCTGGCTAGCCAGTTGTAAATCAAGAGTTCTTGTGACATTCTCTTCGAGGTTGATAATTATTAAAATGTCTCACAGAACTCAAGAGAATCTTGTGTATACCAGATTATTATGAAGTATAAAATGCTGCCTGGGGGGGTGATACATTCCTATAATTCCTGTCAGCACCTAGAAGACTGAGACACTAGATTATGAGTTCGACACCAGCCTAAGACATATAGCAGGGTTGTGTCTCCGAGTTAACAAAGCAATAACCTGGAGACAGGAGGATCAGAAGGTTAAGGTCATCCTCAGATAAATAGCAAGATCAAGGTCAGCCTAGGGGGAAGAGAGAGAGAGAGAGAGAGAGAGAGAGATATGGGGAGGATACATCTTAGTAACAATTAGCAAAAGGGAAGTGGGGGTAGTGGCTCATGCTTGTAATTCCAGCAGTTAGGAGGCTGAAGCAGGAGAACTGCTGGCCAGTTCGTGCTAACCTGGGTTACACACTGAGTTCCAGATCAGCCTGGCCTACAGTGTGAGACTCCTGTTTCAAAAACCAAAACAAAACAAAACACCCACAAAAGTAAAAACCCTTAAACAGGAATACATGCAAAGAAAGAGGTAAGGGGAGAGGCTCCCACCCAGCTCCCACACCCCTATGGGATGCCACCTACAGGTATGTTGACGTGTTCATTAACCTAGAAGATTCTATGAACCCTGTTATTTAGGATTTATTAAATCATTGGTTAAAAAAAAAAGCAATCTCTAGCCACTTTCCTGTTCCTTGAGCAGAGTGGAGTGAGCTGAAAATTCCACCCATTCATTGTGACGTGGTCTTCCTGGTGACCATCCTGAAGCTATCTAGAGCTCCACCAAGAGCAATCTCATCACACGTTGTATTATGTTGGATACATTATACATTATTCTATTTATATGTTATGTGTTATAATTTGTGTATATCATATATTATTTTTTCTAAGTTTGTACATTTCTTAAAAGTATGTGTGTGCATTCAGGCCTACCATTGGAAACACATGGAGGTCAGAGAATAATTCTCAGGGGTCCACCCTACCATGTGGGTTCCAGGACTAGAGCTCAGGTCATGCTTCAAAGCAAGTCCCTTTCCCTACTGAACCTCTGTGTTGGTCCCTCTTTTTTAGATGAGGCCTCATTGTATAACCCTGGCGGGCCTAGAACTTGCTATATAGGTCAGACCACCCTCAAATACACAGAGATCTACCTACCTTTGCCTCCCAAATGATGGGATCATAGGTGTGCACCACTATTCCTAGCTCTCGTATATATTTTAAACCCATGATAAGGTTAATTTTAGATTTTAATTATTTTATTCATGAGATTTGTTTGTGTGTGTGAGCCTGTGTGTCTGTGTGTGCCACATGTGTGGGGGTGGGGTGGGGAGAGGGGTGCCTGGAGAGGCCTGAAGAGAGTGTTGATGGCTCAGAACTGGAGTTACAGTTAGTGTGAGCTGTCCATTGTGAGGGCTGGGAACCAAACTTGAGCCCTTTGGAAGAGCACCAAAGGTTCCTATACTTTGAACCATCTCTCCAACCTCTCATATATTCTCTATACAAACTCATGTATGATTGAAAAATGTACATTATGAACACTTATAACAGAAGATGCTCCTATTTATTTAGTAAATTCCAAGGTATTTAGGGTACTGTGCCAGGAGCTGGGAACAAAAAACAAATATCTATTTCTCATGACACAACAGATGTCCTCTCAACAGTGGCTGGTTTCCATTAGATAAATCGGTTAAATATCATTTGCTTATTCCACATCTTCTTTGTCAGTTTTATGTATTTAATTATTTCTGTGTGGAGGTTATTTTGTCTGCATGCGTGATTGTGAACCCCTTGCATGCCTGGTGCCTGAAGAGGCCAGAAGAGGGCATCAGATCTCCTGGGTCTGGAGTTACAGATGGTGGTAAGCCTTCATGTGGGTGCTAGGAATCAAACCTGGGTCCTTGGCGAGTCCTCTTAACTGATGAGTTCTCTCTCTAGGCCCTCCCCTCCAATTTTCTTATATAAGTTAATAGAAGTTATACTTATTTTTATCTCCATTATTGATATAATAAAGTGAAAGCAAAAGAAGAATCTTGCCAGGGAAACATGTTAAGTGGCTGGGGATATAATGATCTGGAGATGGTTTGAGTGTCATCCAAAGGCTCATTGCTGGAGGTGTGGTTCCCCCATGTGAGTTATAGAAGAAACTTAGAAAGAAGGAGCTTACTGAGTGATGATTAGTTTGAGTGTCCTCGGAAGGGATTAGTGTTGATCTGGGAAGAGACTCAACTCTTTTTTTTTTTTTAAAAGATTTATTTATTATGTATACAGTGTTCTGTTTGCACATATCCCTGCAGGCCAGAAGAGGGCGCCAGATCTCATTACAGATGGTTGTGGGCCACCATATGGGTGCTGGGAATTGAACTCAGTACCTCTGGAAGAACAGCCAGTGTTCTTAGCCTCTGAGCCATCTCTCCAGCCCGAGACTCAACTCTTGTAAGAGCAGGGTGTTATAGAGAGGATACACCCATGGGGGTGAGTCCCTGTCATTTAAGAAGTGGAGGCAAGAGGATTACCATGAGTTCAAGGCCAGAGTGAGCTATCTAGTGAGTTCTGGACCATTCTGGACTAGCCAGAGTGAGACTCTGCTTCAAACAAAACAAAACCCAATAAAAGAAATACCAATGAGAGTGAAAATAAAAGGGAAAAAACAAACAAATGATTAATGAGAACACCTCTATTTGGCTGTTTCTGCACACAGCTATTTCCCTTCCCACTACTTTGCTGTGCTGTATGTAACACAGCCATGGGTTCCTCACCAGGACGCAGGCACCATGCTGTGGGGACCCTCCAGCCACCAGCATCACGAGCCAAGAACATAATACAGTAGAGCTCATCTGAGGAGTGTTTCTTATTGTTGCTGGTTTGTTTGCTTGTTTGTCTGAGGTACTAGATACTGAAGCCAGAACTTCTCACAGCTAGGCAAGGTCTCATACTCTTCCCCTGCCCTCCCCTCCCCGCCCTGCCCCTCTACTGTCTTCCCTTCCTACACCTACTTCCTACCTGAAGTTTGCTAGTACCTAAATACCTTCTTATGACTTTCTGTAGCCCAGGCTGGCCTATAGATACTCTTTTAGCTGAAGATAACCTCAATTCCCTGGTTCTTCTGTCTCTATCTCCCAAATATTAGGGATCTAGGTATAGCTCAACGGTCATGGTGCAGTGTTGGCTAGTATGCTTAAGGTCTTGGGTTCTGATCTCTAACAATAAAAAAAAAATACATAGCCAGGTGGTGGTGGCACATGCCTTTAATCCCAGCACTTGGGAGACAGAGGCAGGTGGGATCATCCAATGGAATCAGGAACTCAGAGCAGGAATCTGGAGGCACAGAGGAGTGCTGCTTACTGGCTTACTCTCCATAGCACCCAAGACTATCAACCCAGAGCAGCATCACCCATAATGGGTTAGGCCCTTTCCCATCAATCACTAATTAAGAAAATGCCGCCGGGTGGTGGTGGCGCACGCCTTTAATCCCAGCACTCGGGAGGCAGAGGCAGGCGGATCTTTGTGAGTTCGAGGCCAGCCTGGGCTACCAAGTGAGTTCCAGGAAAGGCGCAAAGCTACACAGAGAAACCCTGTCTCGAAAAACCAAAAAAAAAAAAAAAAAAAAAGAAAAAGAAAAAAAAGAAAAAGAAAATGCCATACAGACTTGTCTATAGCCTAATCTTTTAGAGACAATTTATCAGTTGAGGTCCCTTCCTCTCAGAGGACTCTAGCTTGTGTCAAGTTGGCATAGAAACTAGCAGGTACAGTAACGTAACAAGACTACCCTGAAATCATTCTTTACCCTCTCTTTTTTTTGCCCTCCTGCCGTTCCTAATTCTCTGACTGCCCCTATGGTTAAGGTGTTTACTGCCAAATCTGTTTTTAGTCACCTAACCCAAATAAGCTTTGTAACATCCTTCCTGGGCAGTAGCTGCTGGAAGTTCAGGTCTGTTGCCGTGTTCCAGCTCCATCCGCAGCCTCACTAGACCTCCTACCCCTACGCATCAGAGCCCTTCAGTCTACCGAGCCTCTTGCCAGAGAGCTCTGAGAAGCTAGACCCTCTACCTTCTTCTGTGCCAGTTTTGAATACATCTGATTTTTTTTTTCTTCTTCCTACTGTTGGAGCCCACAGAGCTTTCCTGGTGAGATCTGAGCTTGCTTTACCAGCAGGGCTGCATAAGAGGATGACTGGACCACAGGTGTTTGGTAGGTACCAGGTGTTTGGTAGGCTCTACATTTGGTTGTATCTAGCAAGGGGGAGGTCTTTTGCCTCACCCCTTGGTATTATTTACAAAAAAAAAAAAAAAAAGCCCTTTTGAATAAAGATCTGGGCGGGTGGATAAGGACCCAGCCCCTCTCGAGGCTGTCAGGTGTTTCTGTCTTTCCTCTCATCATCTAAGTATCTCTTTCTATCTAAATATTTCTGGACATAAATGTGGGAGTGGTTCTCCCACATCCTATCAATTCTCTTTTCCCAAATTTGATCATTTTTTGTGGCTGGCAGCCCAGACCTTTCTGGTAACAAACAACTCTGGTTTTTTATTTTTGTTTTTGTTTTGGGGTGAGGGGGAAGGTAATAGTCATGTGGTTTTTAATTTCCTTTCCCTTTTTTTATTGCTGATAAAAGAGAGACATTTTTCATAATGACAAAACTCTGAATAAAACAAACTGAGTCAAATAATAAATATTGTTTTAAGATGTTGGGATTGGAGAGATGGCTCAGTGGATAAAGGAGCTGGCCACATAAGCCTGGAGAACTGAGTTTATCCCTGGGAACTCACATAAAGGTACAAGGAGAGAACCAAAGGAATCCTCTGACCTTGACATACATGTTCTGTGACACGTGTATCTCCCTGTCATGCACACACACAAACATACAATAAAGAATAAAATTTAAATAATATTTTACAATTGTGTGATAGGGTTTGGGTAATGGGTATCAAAATGCAATTAAATTAGGCAAATAAGTTCAAGTATTGTATAATTCAGTAGAATTACTATACACACATATGTATATTTGTTTATGTATATTTGTCTATTTATAGATGTGATCTAGGACTTTGCACATGCTAGTCAAGAGCTTTACCACTGAGCTGAAGCTACAGTGTCTACATTTAAAAAATGACATTTATTTATTTCTGTGTAGGAGAGGTAAGTGGGTAGGTGAGTGTGTGTGTGTGTGTGTGTGTGTGTGTGTGTGTGTGTGTGTGTGTGTTCCTGAGCCCATTTGTGAAAGGTCAGAGGAAAACTTTTGCGGGGGAACAGTGTAGCTAGAGGCTTTTCTGCATCCCACCTGGTCCTGCAGCTGCTTATAAAATAGTCATTCACCAGGAGGTAGTGGCAAATACCTTTAATCCCAGTACTCAGGAGGCAGAGCCAGGCAGATCTCTGTGAGTTCGAGGCCAGCCTGATCTACAGACTGAGATCCAGGACAGGCACCAAAATTACACAGAGAAACCCTGTCTCGAAAAGCCAAAAAAATTAATAATAATTCAAAGGCATATATTACTTATAAATGCTTGGCCTATTGCTCAGACTTATTACTAACTAGCTCTTACAACTTAAATTAACCCATTTCTATTACTCTAAGTATCACCACATGGCCATGGCATCACCAGCCTGCTGGCATGTTGCTCCTTGGTCGGCTGGATAGTGTCTCTCTCAATTCCGTCCTTCTTTCTCCTTGTATTCAGTTTGGCTTTCCTGTCTAGCTATATTCTGCCCTGCCATAGGCCAAAGCAACTTTATTCATCAACCAATAAAAGCAATACATATTAGCAGCATACAGAAGGACATCTTACATCATTTCTCCCTTTCTGACTAATCAGAAA
The DNA here is from genome assembly GCA_902168325.1 of Peromyscus nudipes. Taxonomy (NCBI): domain Eukaryota; kingdom Metazoa; phylum Chordata; class Mammalia; order Rodentia; family Cricetidae; genus Peromyscus; species Peromyscus nudipes. The sequence continues at coordinate 17,139 of CABHPH010161093.1, forward strand.
TTCCCAAAACATTCCCAAGAGGTGGGGTGGATGGGTTTGGTCTTTCAATGAATTATAGATATTTGTCATCATTTAGGGTGGTTGGTTACAAGTTGTTATTGGCAACGGTCAGGAAAAAAGCTGAACAAAGGAGTGTAGATTCAGGGATCTTGTTTTGAAAAGAAAAAGTGGGGGATATAGAAATAGGATAAAAAGGTAGATTATTGAAATCTACTTTTAAACCAAAATAGCAGCTACTAGTTTTAAATAGTTTACATTGATATGGATCTTTGTATACTGATACAAAGTTGAGATTATTTTGTTAGAACATACTGTACATGCATTTCTACTTTTGTTCAAGGTATTGTACCTATACAACTCATTTAACAATGTAATGCAAATTTCTAGTCCTTGAAAGTTATTATTACAAACTATTTAGGTTAATAAAGAAATACAGGTTAGTAATTAGTCATTACAATCAAACTTATAGTCATATTAGATATGTTTTCCAGGTCAAGCAGAGATATATTTTAGATAGGCAGGTCATCTTCAAACACTGCAGAGATCTACAGAATATGGCATTTAAGATGTTTTAATAATATAGGTTCTCTCTCTCTCTCTTTCTTTCTCTCTCTCTCTCTCTCTCTTGGAGTGAGACATATCTGCTTCTGGCAGCACCAATCTACTTCAGAGAAGATGATGGGAATTGAAGAAACTTCATATGGAGTTTGCTTTCATTGTGGCAAGGTTAGCCACTGGGCAAAGAAATTGCTCTTGCATTTGGCTGCTGACAGTATGCTGTGCAGACTGGACATGCAGGACACACAGGAAAAAGATTGTTGAACTCTACCAAAACAAGGCAGGATATTCCTTCAAAATTCCTGCTTCACAGAAGAGTCTGCCAGATATTCTACAGGACACAGAGGAAAGCAACTGATGAACTTTGTGAATACAATGCAGGACAGTCCTTCAAATTTCCTGCTTCACTAAAAAGTCTGCCAGATATTCTGGGCCTATAGGCTGAAGATGGATGCCTCAATGTAACCGAAGAACTTTAGGTATCTGTCCAGGCAGCCAGATGCCTCTGTCATTTTTAGAGTTTTAGAGGTTGCTTGCAATGCACTTCTTGTTTACTTAGGTAATAGTATATCCCTCTGGGGTCTTTGATGGAGTTGAAGACAAAATAGTTATAATTATAGTTTTCCTTAGTTCTAATAGAAAGTAGATTAGATACAAAACTTTAGACTCACCAAGATAAGATAAATAATTAAATATTTTCTCTAATTTTGCCAAATGCAAATGGATTAGATAGTGTTACTGTAATTCTTGCTTGATAACTGTTTCGTTATATGTAATTTTAGTATGTTAAAGTTAAAACCTTCTTTTTGATTAGACAAAAAAGGGGAAATGTTGTGGGATAATGCTCTCATACACTGTAAAGATTTGTCACTCGAATTGGTTTAATAAAATGCTTATTGGCCAATAGCCAGGTAGGAAGTATAAGCAGGTCGACCAAACTAAGAATTCTGGAAAGAGGAAGGGTAGAGTCAGTAGTTACCAGCCAGCCCCAGAGGAAGCAAGATGAGAATGCTTCACTAAGAAAAGGTACCAAGCCATGTGGCTAAACATAGATAAGAATTATGGGTTAATTTAAGTGTAAGAGTTAGTTAGTAATAAGCCTGAGCTACCAGCCTAGCATCTATAAGTAATATTAAGCCTCTGATTCAATTATTTGGGAACAGGCAGGTGGAAGAGAAATTTCTGCCAACAGGTCAGTTCTCACCACCATGTAGGTTTTGAGGTTCAAACTCAGGTTATCAGTCTTGGCAGCAAGTGTATTCATCTACTAAGCCAATGCACTGGTCCCAGACTCTGAATTTCGTAAAGCTCTAACAAATAAGAGTTTGAAGGTTCTCAACACAAAGATTTGAGAACTCTTTAAGAAGATAGAAATGCTAATTACTCAGATGTGACCATTATATTTTGTAACATATATATGTATACTTTGTATACATACATATATACTTTGTGTATATACTTTGTATACATATATACGTGTGCGTGTGTGTGTGTGTGTGTGTGTATGTGTGTGTGTCAAAACATCACACTATATCCCACAAACATATACAATTATCTGTTAATTAAATATAAAATGAAGCATTTAAGCTACATATTGTGTTTATTTTTCTTTCTAAGACAAGGTCTCCTATAGCTCACACTGGCCTTGAACTCTCTATGTAGCCCAGGATAACTCTGACCCTCTGAGACACTTGCCTCCACCTCCCAAGTGCTGGGAAACATTGTAATTTGAAACTGTAAATGTTTTTTTTTCCCCTATTTTCTTTAGTTTTGAATTTTACACTAAAATCATGCCTTTCTATTTTAAGAGAACAAATTTTGTGTTTAAAAAGAAACAAAAACAAGGTGTGGCCCAAGAGTGCCGGTGCGGGGAAGAACACCACACAGCACCATGTGGAGAAAAACAGACAAGACTTGTCTCCAACTGAGAAGAGGGAAGGGCCCGCTTTGCATTTTGCCAGTTTCCTTGCTGCACAGAGAGCACAGATGTATCCATTATTTACATATTACCATGATCCTCACAATGTGCTGTCTATTTAGACCCCACAATAGGCAAAACAATGGGCTTGAACCAGTGCCAGGCACCTCTCTCCCTAGGTTTAGGAGAGGGACAACTTGAACGGAGGCAGCAGGATTCTATCCAAGGTCTAGCCCGGAGACCAGACTTTTACAACATTCTTCCTCCAACAGCTCTGGGGCTGAGACCGCGCTGTCCTTTTTCACTTATAAATTTATTCGTTTGACCCTGGAGGCAATAACGGTCTTCTTTTTCTTTGAATAGAGAGAGGCTGCCTGTGGGAATGCAGCAGTGCCTCCTAGTAACCATGGGAACCTTATTGGCATGGCAACCTGGCAGCCCTGAGAGAGGCAGCCAGGGGGTGGAAAGGGAGAAAGCAGTGGGAAGTGCTGTAGTCCTGAGAAAGCGGGGAGGGGGGTGCAGCTTTCCATCCTGCTGAGGAGAGAAGAGGAGGAGAAAAAAAAACTGTCCAGCTGATCCTTTAGCTCTCTGGCGGGCACCGAGGAGAAGTTTGGCATGAATTCAAACCTGACTCCTTCATCCAGTTCAGGAGGTTGATGTAGGAGAGCTATAAGTCAACTTGGGTATGGAGACCTAAACCTACTCATGGCCCTTTGGTTCTGAAGTGAAACTTGGTTGCACCAGAAAATGAGTAGAGACTAGCAGACAGAATGAAGGATCTCACAGCACAGGAACAGAGAGGCTCCTGCCGAGTTCAGATCAAGGTACCAACCAGCAGAGTGGGGGGAGGCTGTGAGCCCTAGCACCTTCCCCAGTGCTCAAATCACAGCTAGACACATCCTTTCCCAACTTCTGTTCTCCTGTTGCAAATGCTGCAGATAGAACCTAGGGCCTCACGCTGGCTAGGTGAGTGCTCTCTATCACTGAGCTGTACCGCTAACATATTTCATAATTTTCACTGCCAAATAAAGAACACCTTTTATTACAGTTGTCTAGGAATGAGGAAATCGCTAAGGAGCACTTACTTAAGAAATTAATCTTTTGGTAAGTTTGAGAATGGCTAGGGATGTGGTAAAGATAAGACAAATAAAGGAACCAAGAACACACAGGATGTTATAACATCATTATTATTATTTTTTTTTTTGAAGGAGTGTTGAGGGCCTCCCTACACAGTCCAGGCTGGCTTTGTATTCTGGAGGCCTTAGCCTCCCAAATGACAAAGATTATACACATGTATATTGACTGATATTTTGAAAGACATCAAGATCATGATGGGAAGACGTGCAGAGATGACTGGCCACACTAGTGGAAGTCCATGAACTGTAGACTAGTGACTGTGGAGCCCCCATGGGACTGGACTAGGCCCTCTGGATATGGAAGATGGTTGTTTGGCTTGAACCGTTTGGGGGACTCCCAGGCAGGGGGATCAGGATCTGTCCCTGGTACATGGGCAGGTTTTTGGGAGCCCGGTGACTATGATGTGACACCTTGGGCAGCCTTGGTGCAGTGGGGAGGGGCTTGGACCTCTCGAAGAGCAGTTAAGTGTTCTTCACCGCTGAGACATTTCTCCACTCTTACTTTATGAATACTTTTTACATTATTTTATGAGTTTGGGTGTTTTGCCTGTATGTCTGTGGGTGCTTGGAATTGAGCTCAGTTCCTCTGGAAGTTTAGTCCATTATGAAGGAGGTAGGCATGGTACTGGAGCAATAGCTGAGAGCTACATCCTGATCCACAGGCTGAGAGAGAGAGAGACTATGGGCTTGTCATAGGCTTTTGAAACCTCAAAGCCCACCCCCAGTGACACATGTCCTCCAATAAGGCCATACCTCCTAATCCTTCTAATCCTTTCAAATAGTGTCACTCCCTGGTGACTAAGCATTCAAATATATGAGCCTACTGGGGCCATTCTTAATTCAAGTCAGGGTTGGAGAGATGGATCAGCAGTTAAGATTGTGCACTACTCTTGAAGAAGATCCAAGTTCTCTTCCCAGCATTCATTTAGGGGGGCACACAACTGCCTGTAACTCCAACTCCAGGGGACCTAATATCTCCTTCTGGCCTCAGAGGGCATATGTACAAACCCACACACAGTGGCTGGAGAGATGACTCAGTTGTTATGAGCAGTTGGTGCTTTTGCAGAGGACCCAAGCTTGGTTCCCAGCACCCATATGGTGGCTCACAACCATCTGTAACTCCAGTTCCAGGGGATCTGATGTCCTCTTCTGGCTTCTGTGGGCACCAGGCATGCAAGAAGTGCACTTGTATACATACAGACAAAACACTTATACACATAAAATAAAAAATAAATACTTTCAGGAGAAAAAAAAAAAACCCTTCCCCCGACATACACTGGAGATCAAACCAGGGATCATTTTTTGAGTCCTAATACATACTCATTCTAAAACTATCCAACAGGGCATGGGTACACACACACTTGTAATCTCAGTTTGAGAGAGAAAAGTAGGGAGGGTCAGGAATTGAAGGGCATCCTCAGCTACTGAGAAATAGCAAGGCTAGCCTTGACTACATATTGAGACCCTGTATCAAAAGATTCAAATCAACCAACCAACCAAACAACCCCAAATAAAAACAAGTAAAACATTACCCATTGTTTATCTAAGATTCAAATTTCTGTTGTTATTGTTTGTGCTTTTGAGACAAGGTCTCACTCTAGTCTAGGCTGGCCTGAAACTTTCCATCCTCCTGCTTCAACAACAGAATTTCAGTTAGAGAAAATTATTGAATAAAATGGAATTTGGAGTTAATTTATAGATTTAATTTTCTTTGCTCTTGACATAGGATTTTGTATAATTAAAACTTTCAGCTGGGTGGTATGGTGATATTTTATTTGTGCTGAAATGTGATTTTATTTGTATGTTAATAAATAAAGTTGCCTGGGGGCAGAGTTAATAGCAAGCCATAGCAGAAGCCAGGTGGTGGCGGCGCATGCTTTTACTCTGATCACAAGGCAGGCAGAGTCTGTGTGTTCAAGGACATAGCCAACTTGGAGACACACATCTTTAATCTCAATACCAACCATAGAGACCTGGAGGTCTGTATAGACAGGCAGTGACGAGGAGGTCATGTGGTTGGGTTTACAACCAAAGAGAAGGCAGAACAGAAAGTCAATAAAAAGACAGACACACAGGAGGTAGGTCTCTTTCTCAGGGGAAGGATGGCAGCGGGTGGTAAGAAGGCGGTTTTAGTCTCAGCTCTTAGCTACTACTCTGACCTCTTGGGCTTTTAACTCTGCATTTGGCTCTGTGTTTCTTATTTAATAAAACCATTTAGAATTACATCTACAGGGTGGTGGCGGCACATGCCTTTGATCCCAGCACTCAGAGGCAGAGGCAGATGATCTCTGAGACCAGCCTGGTCTATAGAGGGAGTTCCAGGACAGCCAAGGCTACACAGAGAAACCCTGTCTCGAAAATACACACAAATTTTTTTTCGTCTTATTTTCTCTTAATATCTCTGTGAAGTATGTGTCTGCAAGTGAGGAAAAAAGACAAAGAGATTAGAAGACAGTGCATGATCCCACAGTGACCTGAATATGCTAAGGGTGTAGCTCCATGGTGGTGTTACCTAGCATGTTGAAGGCCCTGTGTTCAATGTTTAGCACTGCCAAAACAAATAAAATTTCAACAAAGTTGGGGGGGTGGAATTTGGGATCAGGTTTATTTGATTTGATTTATTTATATATTTTGAGAGAGAATCTCATGTAGCCCTAGCTGGCCTTGACCTCATTATGTAGTCTAGGCTGATCTTGAATTTCTGATCCTCCTGCCTCAATCTCTTTGCCTGATTTTATGTGGTGAAGGGGATTCAGGCTTCGAACATACTAACTAGGTAAGCACTCTACCAACTGAACTACTAGGCTGGAGTCCATTTTAAAAAAATACGGAAATTGGAACAAGTGAGAGGTCTCAGGAGGTTAAGGTACTTGCTACCAAGTCTAATGACTAGAGTTCAACCCCCAGGACCCACTTAGTGGAAGGAGAAAACTGTTGTCCTCTGATCTCCACAAGCCCACTGTGGCAAGTGCTTGTGTGTATGTGTGTGTGCTCACACACTCTCATGCGGATACTCTCAGAAGTGTGTGTACACACACACACACACACACACACACACACACACACACACACACCCCACTAAGTAAATAATGTAAAAGAAGGAAAATACAGAGTTTAAATTCATGAATTTTTTAGTAACAGGCACATGTATTAGTTTGTCTTATGTAATATATTAAAGGAAACTAAGGTTTAGAGAACTTTTAAATAGGTATTGATGTCTCACACTTGGTTTCTCTGTGTAGTTTTGGTGCCTGTCCTGGATCTCATTCTGTAGACCAGGCTGGCTTCGAACTCACAGAGATCTGCCTGGCTCTGCCTCCTGAGTGCTGGGATTATATGTGTGCAGCCGGCTGTTTTTTATTATTTTAATGAAAAAGTTTTTCATACAATATGTTTTCCCTTCCCCCAACTCTTCCCAAATCCTCCCATCCTCTCTACCCACCCAACTTTATTCCCTCTCTCTCTCTCTCTCTCTCTCTCTCTCTCTCTCTCTCTCTCAAAAAACAGAAACAAAAACAAACACACCTTTAATCCCAGCACTCAGGAGGCTGATCCAGTCTGAGTTCAAAGCCAGCCTGGTCTACAGAGCAAATTCCAGGACAGTCAGGGCTACACATAAAAACCCTGTGTCAAAACAACAACAATAAAAGAAAAACAAAAAAGATCCCACAAAAATCAAAATCTTAGCCTCAAGAGGGTAAAGCAGAAAGGTTGCAGCAAATTTGAGGCCGGTATGGGAGATATAATGAGTTCCAGGTGGACTTGGGCCACAGAGTCAAACTTTGTCTAAAAAAAAAGATAAGTTCTCACAGGTCACCCAGCTATCTAATGGTTGAAGCCCAGACTCTTGACTCACAGAACTTTGCCAATAAGCTCTTCTTCTGCCCTGTTAGTTTAGGAAAGCTTTTAATGTGATCTGGTTAGATCACCCCCACAATCACACAATGCATGAAACACCACACTGGGAATTCTTCCAAGTCTCAAAAGTAGTAGTAGACATCGAGAAAGATTTCTATTCTAAACAAGGTAAGCAGAAGGATTTAAGAGTGATTTCTACTCATTTCTTTTAGCTTTAAAGAAGGTTGCTATTCTCAGGCTTGCTTGGAACCTTCTCTAAGAGGTGAGCTTTCCTTGATTTATGTGTTTTGTGTCTCATTCTTGTCCCATAGTTATACACAATGAACCAATTCTTAACCTGGAAGGAATCTGGATTTATTTGAATATGCAGATTTCAAGGGTCTGAGGCTGCCAAGCCTCCCAAAGCTTCTGGCTTTCTGTTCATTCTGTGCCCAGCTGCTTTGTGTGTCTCTAAGACAGCAGTTTTGCAACACAGACTTCTCTCATGGCCCAGGCATCCAATCAACAGCCAACAGTGAACTTTTCCTCTTAGAACTCTCCAAAACCCAGCTTCAATGCCATGCCATGTCAAGAATTTTGTATGATATCATTTGCCACCCTCCACCCCTCGTCTCTGTCTCAGTCTCTCTATGTCTCTGTCTCTGTCTTTCTATGTCTCTGTCTCTCTCCTCTCATACTTTTAAGAGAACTTAAAAAATTGTCAAGCAAGGTAAGGGCAAGTGCCTCTAAGCCTAATGACTCCTAGAGCTCAGTCCCTGGAACCTACCACACACACACAATCACATGCACACACACAATTTTAACAACTCAGTGGTGTTATTGCGGTACGTGATAAGTGCAGAATTTCTTTAGGGCCATCATAATAGACAAAGGGATGACAACAGTAGGGATTTCCCCTCCCCCAACTCTTCCCAAATCCTCCCATCCTCTCTACCCACCCTGTGAGAACTTATCTTTTTTTTTTTTTAGACAAAGTTTGACTCTGTGGCCCAAGTCCACCTGGAACTCATTATATCTCCCATACCGGCCTCAAATTTGCTGCAACCTTTCTGCTTTACCCTCTTGAGGCTAAGATTTTGATTTCTGCAGTAGGAGAAAAAAAATTGATCTTAGCTCACAAAACGGCAAAGGCAAGTGGGAATTTATAGCTGAGAAGCAGGGTGGGAGTCAGACAAAAGAAGGTGAGGATGGATGGAGGCATGGGGGTCCTGGGTAAGTGGACCTAACAGGGTTATTGCTGGAGATTAGTCACAGTGACTGGACAGCATCGGGTAGAAGGGAGAATGAGGAACTTGCTTAATTATCAAGGGTACCCAGACATTGAAAACAGGGGACTCTGCAAAGATGACTTAGCAGGGTTTTTGCTAGAACTAGATTTTTATAAGGAAGGGCATCAATGGGGCTGAGAGAGGTTTAGGAGGCTGATGGGAGTTGGTCAAGCAAACAGTGTTTATCAGAGCAACTGTATTCACCACCCACTCAGGACACCTTGGAGTTCTGGGTTGGTGAGCTCTCACCTGATAGGGGATGACAACCAGAAGAGATTGGCCTGCTGAAATCCTGCGTGAACTGACTCTGTGGACAACACTAACTGCCAAATGAGACTTTGGGGAACATGTGAGTTCTCTTCTCATCATTCCACAGCGCTGAACATTGTCATGACTCAAAGTTGAGGACTTAAGTGGGACAGCTGTGGCCTGGAGGAACATTTTCATGGCATGCGGGGCTCTGCGGATTTGCTGGTGGTGAAATGATTTTTATTTGGCTAGATAAGTGCAATGGAATGGTACTAGTCTATGCCATTTTCATTTCTTCAAGTTCATTTCTGAATCGTTACATTTCTGATACCTGTGCATGTGGAAGGTAGCAGAAATAGAGAGGAGTCGAAGGCTGGAAATAGTGGGAGTTGGTCTTGGGGTTTAATACAAATGGAATCTCTAATTAAACCAGGTGTCTACAGATTCCCTTAAGTGAGTATCCCATGTCCATGACACTTGTCTAGGACATCTTTTGTCTTATTCAGCCAGGGCACATGCTGATCTACATTGATAAGTCACTTAGCCATAGGACATGGAAGACTGAGCTTTCTTTTTCTTTTTTTTTTTTTTCCGAGACAGGGTTTCTCTGTGTAGCTTTGCGCCTTTCCTGGAACTCACTTGGTAGCCCAGGCTGGCCTCGAACTCACAGAGATCCGCCTGGCTCTGCCTCCGGAGTGCTGGGATTAAAGGCGTGCGCCACCACCGCCCGGCTTGAGCTTTCTTTTTGACCACTATAGATCTAAAAGTTTCCCAAACAATGGGAAACATACTTTCCTTTTGTTTTTGTTTTGCTTGTTTGATACAGAGTCTCACTCATAGCCTCACCGGACTGGAACTCTCGGTGGTCCTGCTTTCCAGCCTCTTTTGCTAGCATTACAGACTGAACCGCTACCACCCTTGCTGCTCCCCAGCTCTGACAGTACTCAGGATCCAACCCCGGCTCTGTGCTTAGGCAAACACTCTACAACTAAACTGTATCTCTAGCCCCAAACTCAAGAGAGATGTGGCACAAACGCCTGAAATCTGAGTACTTGAGAGGCTGAGGCAAGAGAATCACTTTGAGTTCAAGGCCAGCTTGGGCTGCATACTAAGTTCCAGCCAGCCTAAGGTACATAGGGAAAGCCCATCTCAAAAACAAAACCAAAACAAAACAGCCCCACCCAAAATCAAAAGGAAAAATATTACATTTGTGTTATGGGAATTTTCACTCTCTTAGGATGTCACATTTTTAGCTAGTTTGTGTATTTGGGGTGGGGATTTTTGTTTTGTTTCTTGTCCTTTGTTTTTTTGAGGCATGTTCTCATGTAACCCAGGTAAGAAAATTACTGTGTAGCTGAGGATGACCTGATCCTCCTGCTTCCAGCCCTCTAAGGACGGAGATCACAGGCATGTATCATTACACCCAGGTAGTGTATGCTTTCACAGGGTGACTATTCTGGAATGATTTGCTATCAATGCCTATGAAACTGTTTATTCCTTTCGAAAGTAATGTGGTCTGTTTCCCAGCACATTTGTTTTGTGGTAGAGAGTAATTGCTTGCTGATGAGGTAGCTAAGAATAGATTTTGAAACTGGGGGAATGTGCTATTTCCCTTGTGATAACAAACCAGGGGGCTGTAATCAGCAGAAGAGATTAAGGATGAGCTGATGAAGTGATTCATGCCCATGAACCCATATTGTGTAACTTTTCCTGGGAGATGTGAACAAGGTCTATTCACCCAAGGTAAGGCACCAACAACAGACCAGAAAAACAATTCTACACACCTCTAGCTCAGTGAGCCAGCATGATTGGGGTTATTATTATTATTATTATTGGTACTGATGGTTACTTGTAGGAACATGGATAACTTAGAGGTCACTGAAAAGCCCACTCCGGCATGGGTAACCAAAAACTGTATTGCTCCCTGGAGCTCCACACATAATTTATAGACAGTGTGGCTGGTCAGTCTCCTCTCCAGCAATTGTTACTGCTTATGTAACTTGAGGAGGGGACTTAGGAATCTTGTAACTTTCATGAGCTTCCTGAGCCTTGGGTATTTCACTTACTTCCTGAGTCACTGCCTCCCTATTTCCTTCAAGAGAGAATCCTACAATTCAGAGAAAATAGCTACACCACATCTCAGTGCTTGGAAGGCCGAGACATGAGGGTTACTGTGAGTTCAAAGCATGCTATATAGTGAGTTCAAGGTAAGCATTGGCTACAGTCTCAGACCCTGACCCTTAAGGAGGGAGGGAGAGAAGAGAGGTAAGGAGAAGGAGAAAGAGAGGAGAAGAAGGAGAGGGAAAGAGAGATATTAAAATTAGAGATGGCCAGACATGGTGTCACATACCTTTAATCCCAGCACTCAGGAAGCAGAAGCAGACCAATCTCTGTGAGTTCAAGGCCAACCTGATTTATACGGTGAGTTCCAGTCCAGCTACAGATATATAGTGAGACTCTGTCTCACACACACACACACACACACACACACACACACACACACATGCAAAGATGGAAATTAATTGGGCCTGTGGCATGAATTTGTAATTTTAGCTACTGAGGAGGAGGTTGTGGCAGGGTGATTTCAAGCCTGGCCTATAGAGTGAGTTTACCTGAAAAGAGAGCTGGGGATATAGCTCAGAAGTAACAAACTTGCCTGGTATACACAAAATTTGACCTCCCTGCCCACAGGACTGAAAGAAAAAAATGAAAAAAAAATATGAATTTGTTGGGCCGTGGTGGCACAAATCTTTAATCCCAGCACTCAGGAGGCAGAAGCAGGTGAATCTCTGTGAGTTCAAAGCCAGCCTGGTCTACAAAACGAGTTCCAGGACAGCCAGGGCTATTACACAGAGAAACCCTGCCCCCCCATGAAAATATGTTTATTTTTATTGGGGGGCTGTAACTGACACAGACTTTCTCCTCCTCCTCCTTTTTTGTAGTACGTATTGAATCTAGAGGCATACACACGCCAGGCAAAATATTCTACCACTGAACTACATTCCCTGTCCTTACATAGGTTTTCAATAAAGACTTGGTGACTCATTTTTCAGAATGTCATGGGAACTAGCTTTGCAAACATGAGCCTTCTGAAGAAGATCAAGCATGCTGACCTGTAATTCATATTCTGCTGTCATTGACTTTCTGATCTCAAAATCAATCTCTAGCCTCAAAGGCCATTTAAATGGGAGCACTGAGCCTTGTGACGTCAAGTTCTGTAGCCCAGTGGCACAGCAGCACTGTCCAGGGGGAATGCTGGTTTGTGTATCAGACAGGTGGTTAGATTAGATGACCTTTGACCTTTAAATGCTGTGTTCTCAGAGTCTTTGGGTCTTTTCCCCCACCGCCTTTTCTCCTCCTCCCCCCCCTTCCTTCCTTGCCCTCCCTTTCTTTTTCTTCCTTTTGTGAGTGTGTACATGCATGCTCGCATGCACATGTGTGGTGCCGTACACAGGTCTAGAACTCACTGTGTAGCTGTTCTAGTTTCATTCTGCTGTGTGAAAAACACCATGACCAAAACAGTTTAGGGAAGGAAGGAGTTTATTTCACCTTACAGGTTACTGAAGTGTGATCCTAATTAACAATAAAAACCCGGACAGAGTCAGATATTAGGGTGAAAGCTGAAAGATCAGAGAAGCAGAGCAGCCACAGTTACTTCTTATTGAAATGGGGGTGATTCTGACTCTATGAATCCTCAGACTGAATGGCTAAAGTCTCTACCCACCTTATATTCCTGTCTCCACCTCCCAATGCTGGGATTCAAGGTGTGAGCCTCCCATGTGCTGGGGTTAAAGGCAAGAGTCTTCACTGCCTGGCTGTTTCTCTTTTAGACTGGATCAATCTCTTGTAGCCCAGGGTGGTCTTAAACTCCTGATCTTCTTGCTTCCTCCTCCCAAGTGCTGGGATTAAAGGTGTGTGCCACCACTGCCTAGCCTCTATGGTTAACTAGTGGCTAGCTCCTCGCTCTGATCTCCAGGCAAGCTTTATTTGTTAGAGCACAAAGAAAATATCGCCATAGGTTACTGTCCATCATTGAGGGACTCAAACCTTGGAAGAATGTTGCTTGCTGGCTTGCTCACCGACCAATGCTCAGCTAGCTTTCTTATGAAAACAGGGATTATCTGCCAAGGGAATGGTGCCATCCACAATAGGCTGGGCCCTCCCACCTAAATTAACAATCGGGATAAACTCCTAATCTGATCTAGGCAATTGCTCTCTCAGATGACTTTAGGCTGTGTCAAATTGACAGTCAAAGCTAACTAGCACAATAACCAAGGATGGCCTTGAACTCCTGATCCCCTCACCTCTCCCCTTCCAAGTGCTGGAATTTCAGGTTTATGAGGTACTGGCAACTGAACCCAGAGTTTCATTCAGGTTAGCAAGCACCAGACCAACGGGACTACACAGTGAGGTGAGCTGCTTATCTCACAGGGGTTTGGCTGGGGATAGAATAATGGCTACTGGAAGAGAGTAGTAGGAAGTTATTGTGTAAAGAAACAGAGTTTCTGTTTGTGGGGCTCAGGTACAGTGCAGCAGTAGAGTACTTGCCTAGCATGTGTCACGCCCTGGGTTGGAGCCCCAGAACAGAATAAAGATTTACAAAAAATAAATAAACCGGTGTGTGTGTGCAGATTGGCCCAGTCAGTAATATGCCTGCATCACGTTTTGAGTTTTGATCCCAGCATCCACACAAAAACTGGCCACAGAGAACAACTGTAGCCACAGCTGGGGCTGAGGGAAAAGATAGATGAACAGAGGGATTTCAAGAGCTTGCTGGCCAGCCAGCCTAGCCAAATCAATGAACCCTATATTCAGTGAGAGAGACCCTGTCTCAAAAATAGATAAATTAATAATAATAATAATAATAATAATAATAATAATAATAATGGAGCTCTTTGCCATCTTTCCTCCAGCCGGCCAGCAGCCCTCACCACGAAGGTGGAGCTGTTTCAGCAGGAAGAAGATCTACTCTGGACCCAGGCAGTGCACGACAGACCATCTGGAAGGTTTTCCAGTTTCTTAATGCAAATTACGAGTCCTCATTATTTTCCAAAAGGAATCCTTGGCAGATAAACTGGGCAGTGTTCTCTACAAAAGAAAACACAAAAAGGACAGTTGGAAGAAATTCAAAAGAAAAGAACCCTGGTGCAATCAAATCCCAGCCAGCATCTTTGGTGCTTCTCTTGCTGATAAAATGGCCAAGAGTTAGCAGAAACCGGAAGTTCAGAAAGCTCAGCGGCAGCAGGTTGTCAGGGCTGCCAAGGAAGAAAAAACAAAACAAAACACTAAGCAGGCATCAAAGAAGACAGCCATGGCTGTTGCTAAGGCCCCCATGAGAGCAGCACCTAAGCAAGACTTATAAAGCCTGTGAAGGTCTCTCGGGGTTGGTAGAAAACATTCATTTGGTAGATGAGAATTTAAAATAAAAATCCATCTGTAACTCTTCCTCTACATGAGAGCAATTGAGGAAGATACTCCATGTTGACCTCTGCCCTCCATATGTACACACACATGCATGCACACCCATGCACACACCCAAAGAAACACACACACACCCACACACACACATATATACCATACATACATGCATGCATACTATTTTTTAAATTTAGAGATAAACTTTAAAAAAAGTTTCCATTGGGGATGATGACAATATTGTACAGATGGAGAATGGTGTTAAAGTCCTTAATACCCCTGAATTGTACAATTAAATTGTTACAATGGTAAGCTTTGATGTTATACTGTTTATCATATAAAATAATGCTGAAAGACTAACTCATGTAGTCCTCATGTAGTTCTTTCAAATCCTCACAAAACCAGTAACAAAATAATGAACTTATTAAATAGTTGTTATTTCCTAAGCATTGTACATTGTTTTACATCATTTGATCCGGGCTGGCCTTGAAGTCACAATCCTCCTGCCATAGCATCCAGACTGCTGGGGTCACAGACCTGTGTGTGCCGCCACGCTCAGCTTGAACACTGGGGTTTGAAACTGAGTATTCTCAGCTGGGCAGTGGCGGAGCACGCCTTTAATCCCAGCACTCAAGAGGCAGAGGCAGGTGGATCTCTGTGATTTTGAGGCCAGTCTGGTCTACAGAGTGAGTTCTAGTACAGTAGGGCAACACAGAGAAACCCTGTCACAAAAACAAAACAAAACACAAAACAACAAAAAACTCCTGAGTATTCTCAAAGATCAAACTGTTTCTCAGTTCCAGGACTTTCTCACAAGTCTCTCTCATACTCTAAAGATCGCATACATAGTCTTTTCTTTTTAATATGCATTTATTTGTTTGTGTAATAACTGTTTATGCCTGAGTGTTGGGTGCTGGAGCTCCTGGAACTAGAATTACAGGCTGTTGAGCTGGCTGATGTAGGTTCAGTTAATTGACCCAGGTCCTCTGCAAGAGCAGTTAGTGTTCTTAACTGCTGAACTATCTCTCCAGCTCCAAGAAGTAATTTCTAGGGGTTCAGAATGTGGCTCAGCTGCTAGAGTGCTTGTCTAGCATGCACAAAGCCCTGGGTTCAATCCCCAGCACCACATAAAAATCCAGGCACCAGGCATGATGGCATACATCTGTAATTCCAGCACTCGGGAAGTGAAGACAGGAGTATTGGAAGTTCAAGGTCACCCCTTGTCTACACAGAGCTTGAGGCCACCCTACCCTATAGGATGTGCTTTATGATACCAACAAACAAACAAAACCAGCGTAAAAGGGTACACCAAAGCCTCTGCTAAGGAGAAAAAGGAGCCAGATCTCACAGTTCCTTCCCATCTGCCTAGCAGTGCTTTGCATGAATTCACAACAGGTCTCAGGAATGGGAGCTCAGGTTATCCTCATTGTAGATGAGGACATGAGCCGCAGTGAAGATAATTTTTTCCAAGGTCACAAAACCACTTTTGGTACCAGAAAAAAAGAACTGAAAATCTATTTATTATTTTTGTATCATGTGTACCGGTGCACGTTCTACAGTGCGTGTGCCCTTGTGGAGTTTAGAGGACAACTTTGTGGACTCAGTTCTCTCCTTCCACCTTCCTGTGGGGGCCCAGGATTGAACCCAGATCACAGCTCTAAGGCTCATATATCAAGAACCTTCCACCTGCTGAGCCATTTCACTGGCTCTCAATTTAGAATCTTTTACCTCCCCCCTCTTCTAATAAGAAAAATATTCTCATGTTTCTAACACCAGAAGGGCAGAATGGCTAACACCTCTTCTTACTTCATTGGAGATAATGTCCCCCTGCCTCACCTCCTCCTGGTGATTGAACTGTTGGTAAGAGTGCATAAATAACAGAAGAAAAACCCTTCACCTCTCGGCTGCCATCCTTGTTTGGCCTGGAAATACTTACCATCAAACAAAAGTAGGAGGGGCCTCCAGGCAGACGTGCCTCTCTTGTGCCCCCCCCTTTTTGTATGCCATCTTATTAGATTTCATTTGGACAGCATCTATAAGCACAGATTTATACACAGCACATCAATGAGTGAGGTACATATTTTTCACCAGCCTCTAGGGGGTCTTCCGTGTTTCTATATCTTGAATTTCCCCCTATTATCTGAAGTCTTTCTATTCCTGGAACTCTCTCACTCAAATCTCTCACCCGTATCCCACCATTTTAGGTGACAAAATCATTCCCGCCATCTAGCCCCTCACCTTGACCTTGAGCTATGAACCACTCTGGGGTAGGGTGCATCCCTTGGCTTGTCCACTTCAACCCCTAGTAGAGTAGAAAGGGGAGTCCAGAAGGTGCCAGAGGCTCTTTGAGTGTAACTGTCAGCATCTGCCTGCCCAACTACTCCCCATCTGCCTGCATTTTTATACAAAACCTAGTGTTAGGCCCTCTGAAGAATCCATATTGGTAGCGATTGCACGCCCCCATCTCGGAGCTTCTGAATATTCATGTGGGAAGCAGAAGGGCCGTTATCAAAGAAGGGAGAAACGGCAATTCATAAATATTAATAAAGACAGGTCCACGTGCTCCAAGGAAAGCTATGAATGTTCACAAGAAGATGACGTTCAGGCCCTGGGCGCGCCCGTTGGGCGGGTGCCCGAGTGCGGGCGCGCCTCCGGGAGCCCGGGCACGAGCGCGGGGACCGGGCGCCGCTGGAGCAGCGGGGGAGCGCTCGCTGGCTGGCTTGCGGCTGCCGCTACGCTGCGCCCGGCTACCGCTAGCCGGTGGATGGGGGTGTCCGGCTGAGCCCCGGGATCCGCGTCCCTCCGCCA
>CABHPH010161093.1:34448-71334 GCA_902168325.1 Peromyscus nudipes
GAAAAAGAAGGACCAGAGGGCTGTCGCCCTGGCTGTACCCAGTTTTGCGGGATCTCAGCACCAGGGCCCCGGAGTGAGATGCTGGGTACTGGTAGCATCATCTCAGAGCACTCTGTGTGTGTGTGTGTGTGTGTGTGTGTGTGTGTGTGTGTGTGTGTGTGTGTGTGTGTGTGTGTGATGCTGAGTACTGGTAGCATCATCTCAGAGCATTGTGTGTGTGTGTGTGTGTGTGTGTGTGTGTGTGTGTGTGATGTGCAGCACACTGCTGGGAAACCCTGCCTGATCGTACTGGAGCAATGTGGATCCCATATATCATTCCAGGACCGTTATCTGGTCCGGTTATCTTAGGCGTCACAAAATCATCTTTGTCCCTAAGAACCTGACCCTGCATCTACTTGTGCCCCTCCGCGGGGTGTGGAGCCTTCCCCCGATGGTGCATTCTCGCAGTGTCAGAACCTCTGGCTGCAGTCCTGGGGGAGCGATTGTTTTACTACACAGAGCAGGTCGGAGAAAGGACGAGTATGGCAGAGAGGAGTGGTGTGTGCAGCAGAGCCGGCTGTCGTCCTCAGGGCCCAGAGCTCTGCAGATTGGGGGCTCAGCTAAAGGGGTGTTATACAATCCGCTCTTCTGCCCTCTTGCCTTTCCCTTCGCATCTTGTCTCCTGGCACGACTCACCGTTCCAGGCTTCCAAGTCTTATTTGGCAAAGGGACAGTGGAGTATGTGCAGGGGCTGCGTGGGATGAGTGGGGCTTCTTCGGAGTGCCAGCCATTGTGCTGCCTCGAAGAGCCTTTCTTTACTCTGACAGAAGAGGGAGAGGAGGTCTGAAATGGAGGTGAATGGAACAGAAGAGGAGGGGGAAGGGTACAGAGTCCAGTGAAGGGGTTGCTGAGGCATGTGCAAATGAGTATTTATTCGTTCTGGCAAAATGGACAGCTAACACTAGCCAGGTTTTGCAGAAGAGCAGTCAGAGTCTGGAAGGAGATAAGCGAGGACATTTTAAGGATCTATACAGGGAAGGGAGAGGAAGCACAGAGTCAACTATAGAGCAAGAGATGGAAAGAACAGGGAGATGGAGAGGGCATGTGTGGAGGTGCAGAGAGGCCCGGGAGGGAGGCACGGTGAAATCTCGCTCCCATCCACCATTCACTCAGCTCGGTGAAGCAGGGACTGGTGATTTGTACTGCAGACCCAAGCTGCAGCTCTGTACCGTTAGGCTGCAGGGAGAGGCTTATGCGCTCCCTACCCAATGTCCGTTGAGCTCTCTGTGTGTGTACGTTTCTCTTCCAAATTACATCATGTATTTGGAGACAGAATAAATGGAATAGATTGCATGAAACGCTTAAACTATAGTCCTGTACTTCGTTCTATAATAAAAAGGAAAGGACAGCTTTCCCGTGATTTCCTGTCTTGCCATTTTTGTGTATCTGTTTATTTTGGAAGCCCAAGGAAGATGGCTATTATGTGTATTAACATTAACTTTTTGTGTGTGGGGGAGAGGTGAAAACAGAGCGCCAGGTGTCACGCACGCTAAGCAAGTGCTCTGAGGCTGAGTTGCTCCTCTAGCCTTAACACTAGCTTTGAAGGGAGGAGGGCTGGGAGAGAAGCTGAGGCTGAGGACTCAGCACGCTTGCCGCTTGCCGGGATGGAAGGGTGGAGGGTTACTTCCGACATTTCGGTTGGGAAATAAAGGCAGCTTACCTAGAGGAGAACAAATTAAAGAAGGAAGGCAGGGGGACCCAATAAAAGGGATGTGCCAACACTCCAAGCCTGTGAACCCCTTCTCGAGGCTTGATTCTCATTTCCTCTACCATAGCCTGAGATACAAATGTTCAGGTTGCGTCCTGTATTGATACAGATTCCCGGCTGTGCTCTCAGGTCATCATCTGTCTGGTCCTTTGCATTGTACTTTGTGGCTCCTGGGCAGCGACTTGATGAAAACCAATCAGGATATGTTATGGATTGTTTCAACTAGCTTTGTTTCTGGACTCTAAACCTTGATATTCATATCTTCTTTTATAATATTTTATTACACGCTGTGTATATGTGATGTGTGTGAGTGTGGACATGAATGTACCACAGCACAGTTTGGAGGCCAAAGGTCAGCTTTCCTTAGCTCCCGTGTGGGATCCAGGGATCCAGGGATCAGACTTAGGTCCCCAGGTTTGCAGAGTGGGCACTTTTAACCCACAGAGCCATCTAGATAGCCTACTTGTTTTATAATTTCTTAGATGAATCTTTTTTTCTGTGGGATTTGTCTGAGTCAAATATAGACACTCCCTTTTTAGATTTATTTTGATTATTTTTAATTATGTGTATGTGCCTGTGCAATAAAAGCAAGAGGCATTGGATCCCCCCGGGGCTGGAGTTAGAAGAATTGTGAATCACTCTACATGGGTGTTGGGAATTGAAGTTAGTATGTGCTCTTAACCACTGAGCCTGCTCTCCAACTCCTAAGCACACCTAAGATCTATATGATCTTCCAACATTCAAAGCTTAGTATGTTCGGGTGCTTGCTTGCTTGAAGCAGGCTTTCTTGTAGCCTAAGCTATCGAGGAACTTGCTCTGTAACCAAGGAGGACCATCGATTCCTAATTGTTCTACCACCATCAAGCCAGTGCCAGGATTTCAAGTGTGCGTCATTGCCACAAACAGCTGAAATTTGTCCTGGATTCTGGCAGGACTGACTTTTGTTGCTGGTTGATGGTATGAATTGTGCAGTATGGAATCAGCACCCTATTGGTGAAATTATTAAGGCCACTCCACGTAGTTAAAAGGGAGGTTTATTTTGTGGGGTAACTTACAAGTGAATGGATAGTTTAGAGAGTCTGGGAAAGGCGTGGCGCAGTCCAGCGGTGTTCTCTGGAGAACTCTGCTCGGTCTACCTCCAGCGTCCAGGGTCCGGGAACCAAGAGAGATGGCGCATCCGGATCTCCGGTCTTCAGGGTCCTCTCTTGGCCCTGCCTTGTAGGCGTGACAGTTACCGAAGCCTCAATGGGGATTGGAACTTTCAGATCAAGGCTGGAATGGCTACCCATTACAGCACCCCCGACTAGCATCACCGCCTCATCTCATAGGGAGTGGCACTATTAGGAGATGTGGCTTTGTTGGGGTGGGTATGACCTTGTTAGAGGAAGTGTGTCACTGTGGGGGGTGGGCTTTGAGGTTTCCTATGATCAGGATACCACCCAGTGTCTCAGTTGACTTCCTGTTGCCTACAAGATGTAGGACTTTCAGCTACTCCAGCACCACGTCTGCCTGCATGATGCCATGCTCCCCACCATGATGATAATGGACTGAACCTCTGAAACCGTAATCAAGCCCCCAATTAAGTGTTTTCTTTATAAGACTTGTCATGGTCATAGTGTCTCTTCACAGCCATAAAAACCCTAACTAAGACAACTCCCAAACCTTTTTTCCCCATTCTTTATTTTATGTGTGGGTGTTTTCCCTGCTTGTATGTATGTGCACTGTGTTCATGCAGTGTCCAGGAGGGCCAGAAAAGGGTGTTGGATCCCAGGAACTGATGTTAACAGATTGTTGTGAGCAGCCATGTGGGTACTGGGAATCAAATTAGGCTCTCTTAACCACCAGGCCATCTCTCTAGCACCTCTACTCACAGACTTTGAAATTGTTATTTCTCTGAGATGCCTGGCCCCCTCCTTTGTGATCCTGGAAAACTCTGATACCATTATTTACATAATTTACTTTTAAACTGATGGTGAGAATTTTTATAATTAAACTTTTTTTTTCATTTTTAAGTGTCTTAACTAAATATCTTCACTGCCCCAGACTTGTTCTGAGTTTATTGGTGTACACTGTATCTTCAACCTGGAATTTTCTACACCTTTCTTGGTACCTTGAGTTACTCTTGGCTCACATTCACTGTCTAAAATGTTCCTCCAGGCTGCATTTTGGTCATTCTAGATCCCAGATACCTAACATCAGAATTTTTAGTGACTCCTTTCTCTTTCTGACCCATCATTGGGATTGCCACACTTTTCTCACTTTTTTTCCCTCCTCCAGGGCATGAGACTGGGTGATCTCACTTTGTCCTTCAAACAGTGATTTTTCTCTCTGTCACTCTCCTTTTTTATTTTCTATTCCTTTTTTCTCTTTCTTTTTCTTCACAGGATCTCATATAACCCAGGCTTGCCCCAAACTTGATATATAGTTGAGGATGACCTTGATCCCCCTGCTGGCTTAGTACAGCGGCAGTAGTAGGTTCATCTCTAAGATCCATAACCTCATTAGCTAGTTGACTAGATTCTCAGTACCAGGCACGATTTCCCTTCTATTTCTATTCTATAAAAGTCCAGTTAGATAATGTTGGTTCCCACCAAGACATGAGTACCACTGCTGCACCCTTAGGGATCTCTTCATATGCTAGTCATTGTTGCAGTTCATAGGCAGGAAGGATTATTGGTTGCTTCCCTCCCTCGGCAGTTTGCATAGCACCTTTCGGAACTGTGAAAGCTAGCCCTCAGGGAGGAGGCTTTCGGGTCAGATCCAGCTCATAAACCCAAAGTTGCTGAAGTACACACTGTCTTCAGCATAGGGACTTACCTTCAACCTCCGATGGGCCACCAAGGGCAACAGTGATAGCTTATGTTGTTTAAAAATCTACTGGACTCTTCTGACCAACAACTCAAAAGGGAATTTCATATGCCTAGTACTGAGGCTTTTTTGTTAAATAGTCTGTGGATTTTGGGAGGATCATTGTCAACCCAAGTAGCATAACTTTATTTAAACCATATATATGCATACTCATACACTTATATGCATTATTATTAATGTTAGGTAAATAAAAAAATAATGATTCCTTATGTTCTTTTCAAACATTCTTAGTGTTGTTTTCCCTCCTCCTTTCCTCTTCTGGATTGAACGCTCTCCTCCACCCCCAATTAGACCCACCCCTTTCTTCCCATTGCCCCTTTGTATCACCTGTGTCCTGCTATTGCCCTAGAAAGCACTCCTTCCCGATGCCCCATAGCACATTCTTGCTTTCCTGGTTTTTAATGGCTACTCCAAGCACTCCAAGTTATATACTCACATCTGAAGACAGATTTTGGCTTTTTAATACAGCATCTCACAAAGTTGCCAGGCTAGAATTGAACTTGTGTAGCCCAGGAAGTTTGGTACTAAACTAACTTTCTTTCTTTGTTTCTTTGTTTCTTTTTTCTTTTCTTTTCTTTTTCTTTTTTTTTTTTTTTTTTTTTGTTTTTTTTTTTGTGTTTTCTTTTTTTTTTTGGTTTTTCGAGACAGGGTTTCTCTGTGTAGCTTTGGAGCCTTCCTGGATTTCGCTTTGTAGACCAGGCTGGCCTCGAACTCACAGAAATCCACCTGCCTCTACCTCCCGAGTGCTGGGATTAAAGGCGTGCGCCACCACCGCCTGGCGAACTTTCTTTTTTTTTTTTTTAAGATGTGTGTGTGTATGTGTGTGCGCGCGCTATGAAACACCTTAGTGGTTTGGAGAAACTTATGAGGTTCTCCTCTAAATAATGTATTTGTAGTTGGGCAGTGATGGCTCATGCTTTTATAGGCAGGCGGATCTCTGTAAGTTCCAGGATAGCCTGATCTACAGAGCAAGTTCTAGGATAGCCAAGGCTACACAGGGAAACCCTGTCTCAAAAAACAAACATACAAGCAAAAACCAAAAAATTATTTTTTATTGGACATTTCTTTGTTTGTCTATTTGAGACAGGGCCTCTCTATGTAGCTCTAGCTGCCCCAGAACTCACTGGGTCAACAAGGCTGGCCTAGAACTCAGAATGCATGTGCCAACATACCTAGCTTATTTTTTGTTTGTTTATTTATCTGAGACAGGGTCTTAGGTAGCCTAGGCTGTAGCAAGATTGGCCTTGAACTGATCCTCCTGCCCCTCCCTTCTGCTGCTAGTATTATAGTTGTGCTTCACCATGCTCCAGTGAAGGATGCTTTTAAGTCCACAGAACAAAATGCTGTGTCTTAAAGGGGAAACCGATTTTACTGAAATATAGGTATAGCCAAAAAGAACTTCTGATTGACAATTGGTTGAGCATTGCTTTAAGGTTGTGTTGGGGTACTGTGGTGGCCGCTAGGCACACTTGGCTGTTGAGTGCTTGTAAGGAGGCTAGTCCAAAGACAGACTGCAACTATAAAATGCACATTGCATTTCAAATGCCTTAGTATAAAATACAATCTCCGTATTTTTATTTTTTTATTTTTTTTTATTTTTATTTATTTTTTTATTTTTTTTGGTTTTTCGAGACAGGGTTTCTCTGTGTAGCTTTGCGCCTTTCCTGGAGCTCACTTGGTAGCCCAGACTGGCCTCGAACTCACAGAGATCCACCTGCCTCTGCCTCCCGAGTGCTGGGATTAAAGGCGTGCGCCACCAACGCCCGGCAAACTTTTTTTTTTTTTCCGATGAATGACGATGACGTCACTCATTCGGAGGACATCTGGCGGTCGCGGGAATCGAACTCGCCACCTCGGACGCCGCGGGCGGGCGCCTGTCCTCAGAGCCACCTCTCCGGGTCGCTAATCTCCGTATTTTTAATATGAATTATATATTAATATGGTCATACTTTGGATATATTGGATTGAGCAAATATGTTTCTAAAATAAAATATAAAGCTATTAAAATGAGCTTCTAAAGGTGTTAGCTCAATGCCAGGATTTTTATAGTAATTCATGAGGAAATCAGATCCCGGGATACGTGCCACTCAATGAGCCACTGAATCTTGGCAGCATCTCATTTTTCTGTGTTGAGAATGGTCTTAGGGTTCCTATTGCTGGGATGAAACACAATAACCAAAAGCAACTTAGGGAGGAAAGGGTTTATTTTGCTGATGCTTCCACATCACAATCCATCATCAAGGAAGTTAGGAGAGGAACTCAAGGCAGGAACCTGGAGGCAGGAACTGGAGCCGAGGCCACGTAGGAACATCGCTTACTGGCTTGCTATCCATGGTTGCTCAGCCTGCTTGTTTATGTGACCTCCACATGCCTGAGGGGGCATGTAGCACTGCCCACGATGGGCAGGGCCCTCTCACATCAATCACTAATTAAGAAAATACACTGAAAAAGACTTGCCTACAAGCAAATCTTATGGAAGTATTTTCTCAGTTGAGAGTTCTCTTTCCCAAATAACTTTAACATGTGTGCTCTAAAGGCCAAATCCACATCCATCTTGGGTATTGATGGATCAAGTTGGCAACAAACTAGTCAGGACAGGATGGAAACCAGGGCCTCTACCACTGAATTACACTCCAGCCTTGCTCTATCTGGTTTTCAGTGTATTTTCCCCCCAGCATTGCCTTTGCTTCTTTCTTTTATCCTTTTCTTCCTATTTTTTGTTTTTGTTTTTGAGATGCAGTCTTACTATGTAGTCCTGGCTGGCCTGGAATGCATTACATAGGCCAGGATAGCTTTGAGGTAGGGGCAATCTACTTGCTTATGTCCCCAGAGTTTTGGGGATACAGACAGTCTCCACCATTTCTGGCTGGTAGGCTTTTCAAATAATTATCCTACCATGTTGCCTTTGCAAACTGGAAATGCTCAGAATGCATTTTGATGCCATGGTAACTGGCTTGATCTCAGCAAAATCACAGTAAGGGCCAGTTCTAACCCAGCATACCCTCTGCCTTGCGTAGAGTTTAGTTTTGTAGGTAGAGGTAGGGAGTGAGCACTCACTGGGCAAACCCCATGACTTTTGGTATTTGTTGGGTGTGGTTCTGGCTTACACATCTAACTGACCAGGAATCATACAGACCAGAAGAGAAAAGCTGGGCTACCTTTCTGCATTACCAGGAAGCTGGGCATGTGTAGAAGGGTGACAGACGGTAATGCTGTTGGAAACAGTATATGGGGCAGAAGAGCATGTCTCAATGAGTACACATTGATTGGTTGCCTAACTGTAGGGCAGCCAGTGTGCTAAAGCCATGGAGGATATCCAAAGGACATCTGTGCCTTCAAGGAATTTTGATTAAAATTGGGAAGGGCCCTGAATGTGGAAACAGAAGAATAAATCACTGTTGAAGATAGTGTATGAAGAGGGTGGGATGAGGGGCTGTGAGTCACAGCTGCTGGGATTTAGAAGGAGGCCTAGCTGTGTACTGTCATGCAATACCCAAGATGGATGTGGATTTGGCCTTTAGAGCACATAGGTTGAATTGCTCTCTCTCTCTCTCTCTCTCTCTCTCTCTCTCTGCCTTCCCACTCCTTCTAAACAGGGTATCTATCACTCTGTATTCCAGGCTGACCTGGAACTCACTCTACGACTCAGGTTGGGCTGAAACTTGAGGCAGGTTTCCTACCCCAGATTTCCAAGTGCTAGAATTATATTTGTGAGCTGCCATTCCTGGCTAAAAGCTTAGTTATATTCTGTGTAGATTTTTTTAAAGAGGGTAGACCCGTGATAGGGATCTTCACATGTAAGGTAAGTACTCTACCACTGATCTATATCCCTGGGGTTTTATTTCTTGGACAACAATAGACGGAAGGCTAGCCCCAAGTTTCTGGGTTCAAGCTATCCTGCCTCTTGAGCAGCCGTGACTTCAGGTGCAAGCGCCAGTGTTGGGCTGCAAAGTGTCTGTTAGTGTTCTATGTATTTCTAGAATTTATTAATGAGGGGAGTAACGTCTAGATCCAGGATCCCTTTTCCTGACCCATGGGCTGAGGCATGATTCAAAATTTAGATTATTTCAGATTTTGGATGGGAGTAACTGCATATTCGGCATCTTATCCACTGTGGTCTAAGGTCGTGAGCTCTGCTATTCATTTTCATAATTATTTTTTGGTGCTAGGGATGAAACCCAGGGCCTCAAGTATTGTGACCTTGTGCTCTGCCACTAAGTTACACTCTCATTCCTTTCTATAATTAAAAAATTAATATTTCTTCAGCACAACACTCTCAGTGGGACAAATCCAGACCACAAGCAGCTTTATATTCATGTTAGGTTTCATCGTCAAAGAAGTTGAGGTCATGCTGGGTTTTGATACAAGAAGTTGTGAAAAACAAACAATAAAAACATCTAAACTAGGTCTGGTAGCATAATAGCTGGAGCTTATAATGCCGGCTACTCAGGAGGCTGAGGCAGAAGGACCTGTGTGGGCTAAAGAGTGAGTTCAAAGCCAGTCTGGACCATTTAAGGAGAGCCTGTCTCAAAAGAAAAAGTAAAAATAGGGCTGGTGATGTAGTTCATCGCTAGAGCAAGGTCTCAGGTTCATCATATGTGATGTGCAAGGTCTCAGGTTCAATTCCAGTACAGAGAGAGAGAGAGAGAGAGAGAGAGAGAGACCACCACCACCACCCTAGCCCAGGTATTTTTTTTCAGCTGTGTTTACTCCTTTAATCTTATAACAAACCTATGAATCTTTAAAAAAAAAATCTTATATTAAAAAAAAAAAACCTGTTGTTTTTGCCGGCTTGAAAAAGAATAAAAGGAAGCACAGAGAAGTTAAGCGACTTGCTTAAGATCATAGCTGGTAGAGATAGAAGAGTGCAAACCTGAGCATCCTGGCCTGGGAACTGCATACTTCATCACTGTGCTTTGGGGCAGCTCCAGTGTTTGCTCTGTTTGGTTGCTCATCTTATGAAGATATGCAAAGATATGTGAACTACTTAAGTGCATTGTAGTAAGCAACTTCAGAAGCCATAGATACTCCAGTAAAGTATAATTATAATCTACTCTTGTTGTTGTTGTTTTTGTTGGAGGAGGTGGTGGTGATGGTGTGTGTATGGGTATGTGGCTTATCCGTGTGTGTGTGTGTGTGTGTGTGTGTGTGTGTGTGTGTGTAGCTGTGCTCACCTGTGTAGGTGATGTGGAAGCCAGAGGTTGATGTCAGAGGGTTTTCCCAATTGTTTCTCCACCTTATTGGTTATTTTTCCCCCCAAAGAATGGAGGAAACTTTGTCCAAGGCAGAGCAATAGTATAGACGAGAAATACCCTGTCAAGACTGACAGTGGCCACGGCATTGAAGGTACTCAGGGCACCCACCTTATTTTGTAGAACAGGATCTCTCACTGAACTTGAAACTTGCCATTTCAGCTGAACTGTCTGGCCTGTGAGTCATCTGCCTATCACCACCCTACGGCACTGGGGTTACAGACACACACAGCACACAATGCTCTACCCCAATTTTATGCAGGGGTGGGGTACATGGGAAGCGGGGGCGGGGGCAGAGGGGGGGGAGGATCTGAACTCAGCTCCGTATGCTTATGCAGCAGGCACTTTACCCTCTGAACCATCTCTCCAGCCCCAGGATAAGTTTCTTGTTCTGTTAGACATATTTTATTAGCTTATATTAATTAGACAAAATGTGTTTCGTTATGATCTTTTCACACATTTAAATAATGTGCTTTGATCTCCTTTCCCCTCCTTTACCTTCCATGTCCTCAGTCGCTCTTCCACTGGCCCTTTCAAGCTCTTATCAAACAGTTCCCCTTCTACTTTCATAAGCATTTGTGAAATCTAGGTTTTGCACTAGAGAGAAGGAGCCTTTGTTTTCCAGGGGATGTAGAGTAATGGAAGATGTGATCTGGTTCCTCGGCAGAACTGGCACAAAAGCCGGGTCCAAACTCACACTGCCCTATGTATTTCTTCCAGGGAAACGGAGCCTGACGACGGCGGCTGTCCTTGTACTGTGGTGCCAGGATGGAGGCCCCACTGGTGAGTCTAGATGAGGAGTTTGAGGATCTGAGGCCCTGTTGCTCCGAGGACCCAGAGGAAAAGCCGCAGTGTCTCTATGGCTCATCTCCTCACCACCTGGAGGACCCTTCCCTCTCTGAGCTGGAGAATTTTTCTTCTGAAATAATCAG
Source organism: Peromyscus nudipes (assembly GCA_902168325.1). Taxonomy (NCBI): domain Eukaryota; kingdom Metazoa; phylum Chordata; class Mammalia; order Rodentia; family Cricetidae; genus Peromyscus; species Peromyscus nudipes. The sequence goes on from CABHPH010161093.1 coordinate 45,248, forward strand.
CTTCAAGTCCATGGAGGACCTGGTGAATGAGTTTGATGAAAAGCTCAATGTCTGCTTTCGGAACTACAACGCCAAGACAGAGAACCTGGCTCCGGTGAAGAATCAGTTACAGATCCAGGAGGAGGAGGAGACTCTTCAGGACGAGGAGTAAGAAGCTTTAGCCCCCCTCTCCTGCACCAGACAAAGCCCAGAGTTGGGCTTCCTGACCCAGAGCTAGCTTCTGCCTACAAGTCTTCGTGGGCAGGACTTAGATTCTTACATCTGTAAGCTGTCGGTGACAGCTGACATTATTCTCTAGATGTCTCTCTAGAGACACCTGGAGAAAGTATTCTTGGATTGAAATGTTAGAGGCATGAGGGAGTCAGGTTTTCCTAAATACATAACAGAATTTTAAGAACAAGAAATGTGGGGAATCTAGCTTCCTCTCTCCCCTCCCTTCCCCCATCCCGCCCTCCCTTTCCACCTCTCTTTTTTTCTTTTTTAAAGATTTATTTATTTTTATTTTTGAGTGTGGGTGTTTTGTCTGCATGTATATATGTGTACCACAGATGTGCCTAGTCCCATAGAGGCCAAAGTAGGGTGTGGGATCCCCTGAAACCGGAGTTACTGATAGTTGTGGGCTGCCATATGGATGCTGGGAATTGAACAATGCTCCTCTAAAGATCAGTCAGCTCTTTTGACTGCTGAGCCATCTCTCTAGCCCCTCTCTTTTTCTCTTTACATATTTACTTATTTTATATGTATTTGTGTTTGTGTGTGGGACCCCCATGTTATCGTGCATGTGTGGAGGTCAGAGGACAACTGTCTACTTCTACCATGTGGGTCCCAGGGATTGAACTCAGGCCCTCAGGGTTGGTGAGAGGTGCTTTTACCTGCTGAGCCATCTTTCAGGCTCTCTCTTTTCCCTGCGGTAACCTTCCCAGACATTAAAAATAAAATCCAGAAGGGAATTAATTAACTGTGATGGTCTAATCATAAACTGGACAGTTGGCCTCAAGAAACATGTAAATTACAGAATTAGAGATTTCCAAAGTGTTTATAACTCTCAGACCTGGAAAGTTCACAAATATTGAGATATGCCCAAGTAAGACAGCATCTGAACTGAGAGCCCTGGACAAAAGGAACTTGGAACTAGGTGATGTGACTTTTGAGTCCTAGAGCAGATTTCCTCTGCTGCTTATTAGCCATCTTCCAGGGCCTTCACAGCTTCACAGCAAAGGAATCTGAGGGGAGCATTACCTTAGGAGAAGCGAGGAAGAGAAGCAATCTGTTACATAAAGAAGACTGTTTCACAGCTGGAAACTTGGCTCCCTTGGTAGAGTGCTTGCCTAGTCCCCAGAAGCCCTGGGTTCCATCCCCAGCACCGAGTAAACTGGGTGTCATGGCTCATGGCTGTAACCCTAGCACTCAGAAGGTGGAAGCAGGGGATCAGAAGCTCAGGGCTAGCCTCAGCTAGATGCACCGTTTGAGGCCAACTTGAATACGTGAGATCTAGTTTCGGAAACAGAAAAAGTGTTTAAAGGGTTTTAGAGATTTAGAAGAAAATGCATGAATTCCTGTACGGATAAAAATATGCATCAATTCTTCTTTAGAAATAACGCAAAAAATGTCAAGTAGTTGGCTTGTTAGGACCAACTGTGCTTCGTTCCTCCCCAGCCATGTGGAGTCTCTAAGCCAGGGCTTTGTACATTCTAGACAACTGTGCTACCTCTGACCTACTTCCCAGGCCCCCTTTTTCATTTGTGGACTTGAATTGAAAGAACCATCCATAATAATTAGGTAAGAACTACATTGAGGATCCTGATGGGAAGAGGCTTGCTTGATTACTTGAAAATAGATAGGGCTGCCCCTCTTGAAAATACAGGAGCTGTACATGGTCTGTATTATTCACTGTTATATACTCTCCTGCCCACCACACACAGGGCTTAGAGTGTAGGAAGCGATCAAATAGTGTCTTTAAATGAAATATTATACCGCTGGATGAGTAGAAATAAGTAACCTTGTAGGTCCATGCATTGTATTTCTAGGCCACCCTTTTCTCTTTAATTTATGCTACTTCATGATCATACATTTCACTCTGGTGACCAGGGCTATAACTGTGGGTGATATGTTTCAATTGAGTTTTAGTGTTTCCAATTGATTATTTTAAAATTCTGGGCCAGTTATAGTTTGCTGGAAAAAAAAAAAGGCTGATGGACTTTATTAGGTTTTTTTTTCTTTTTAGTGTACCAGGAAACACAGAGGCTATGAATCCTAATTTTCATACTCTCTGTGTGACCTTGGTCAAGTCACTTAACTGTAGTATATTGTGTGGGTCCTCGTTTTTGAAACCCCCAGAGCTCAAGCTTGATGATGAAGCAGGGCTAAGGACTTGCAGAGAGCCTGATTTCTTCCCTTGCTCAGGACACGCTCTGAAAATGGCATTTTAAAAGGAGTCCAGTTCCTACCGTATTGCTTCCAGGTAATCGTCTTTTTGCATCTGAGCCCTTCCTCTGCCTATTAAAGGCGAAAGCCCAGTGAGCAGCTTCTCGAAATCCCTCCTGGCACATTAGCAGAGGCCGCTCAATGCTAATTACCATCACATGGGATGATTGGACTTCTCAGCAATGGTTTTCTGCCTTGACTGCCTTATTGATGCCTCAGCTAAGAGACTAGAGTTGGATAATTGCTGAGCTAGAGGTAGAGGAAGATGTGGGGAGGAGAAGAGGAGGAAGGAAGAGATGAACACTGCACTTTCTAGGCATTTAGTGAACACAAAATAAAAATCAGAATCACACTGCATACTTTGTTTTGCAGGCAGCTATCCACATCTTTCAGCTGTGGAACTGTGACTAAGCAAAGGAAAAGGATGATTCAAAGGGTAACCTGGTCCTAAGTATCCTCTAGTGTTTTTTGCGGTGACCCACTCTGGTTTAGTATTTGGAGGGATGTCTCATCCACAAATAAACTGCAAGTGTTTTGAGTGGAATTAGAGATAAAGAGTAGAAGCCCAAAGCAAAAACAAGGGAATTCATGGTCAAGTGAAATTCCTTAAGAAACAGAGGAAGGGCGGTGGTGGCGCACGCCTTTAATCCCAGCACTCGGGAGGCAGAGCCAGGCGGATCTCTGTGAGTTCGAGGCCAGCCTGGACTACCAAGTGAGTTCCAGGAAGGGCGCAAAGCTACACAGAGAAACCCTGTCTCGGAAAAAAACAAAAACAAAAAAACAAACAAACAAAAAAACTGGTGTAAGCCGGGCGGTGGTGGTGCACGCCTTTAATCCCAGCACTCGGGAGGCAGAGGCAGGCAGATCTCTGTGAGTTCGAGGCCAGCCTGGTCTCCAAAGCGAGTTCCAGGAAAGGCGCAAAGCTACACAGAGAAACCCTGTCTCGAAAAACCAAAAAAAAAAAAAAACCAGAGGAAATGCAGTAATTGCCTACAAGTCTTCATTTTTTTGTAGTTTGGAACTATTTGGCCAATAGGGAATTGATTGATTTTTCAACATTATCTCTGACTCAAGGCCTAGAGATTCTGGTATTAAAGGAGAGCTGCCTAGGTGTGGTGGCACACACCTGTAATGGCAGCACTCTGGAGGAAGAGGCAGCAGGATGACTGTAGCCGGAAGTTTCTCCGGTCCTTCCCAGCCCTGTGGTCGGGACAAATCTTTCCCATCTGTGACCCACAGCCACTTGGTCCCAAGTGAACACATAGAGGCTTATATTACTTACAAACTGTATGGCCTATGGGTCAGGCTTCTTTCTAGCTAGCTCTTACAACTAAACTCAACCCATTTCTATTCCTCTGTATGTTGCCACGTGGCCATGGCATTACTGGTCTGCTGGCATCTTGTTGCTCCTTGGGTGGCGGGCTGGTATCTCTCCCAACTCTACCCTTCTTCCTCTCATCTTCAGTTGGAATGTACCACCTAATCTTATCCTGCCCTGCCATAGGTCAATGAAGCTTTATTTATCAACCAATCAGAGTAACACATATTCACAGCATACAGAAAGACATCCCACAGCAGATGACAAATTCAAGGCTACATAATCAGTTCTAGGGCAGTCGTGTTTGTATGAGACCATCTTTAAAAAAAATGTAAAGGGAGAGTCAGATTTAAATAATATATATTATATTTATATCTGTCTGTCTGTCTGTCTGTCTATCTGTCTCTATCCATCCATCCATCCATCCATCTATCTGTCATCTATCTGTCTGTCTATCTATCTATCTATCTATCTATCTATCTATCTATCTATCTATCTATCTATCTGGTTTTGAATTCAGAAACTGTTTCAGGGGGTTGGGGATTTAGCTCAGTGGTAGAGTACTTGAAGGAAGATCTCTGTGAGTTCAAGCCTAGCCTAGTCTACAGATGGAGTTCCAGGACAGCCACGGCTACAACTGTCTCAACCTCCCCTCCCCTCCCCCCAAAAAAAGAAAAAAAAGAAAAGAAACCAGGTCTCTTCTTAGAGGTTCAGTTTCCCTGTGTACAAGGGAGAAATATTGTTTATTCTATTCACATATGTGAGAGAATTAAATATGTTGTGCAAAGGTATGAACTACAAAATATGAACTACAAAAGTGTACTCACTTTTAACACATGTGTAAGTGTGGGCTTTGTATTATTGGACCTGGGAAGTGGCTGACTGAAAGACAGTTACGGGATTTGCTACAAACTTAAAGCTAAATTAGCCCTTTGAGCTGCCTATTATATTGTTAGTCTATGTGTGTGTGTGTGTGTGTGTGTGTGTGTGTGTTTATTAGAACTCATGTAGCCCTGATGATATGTTGCCAGTTTTAGGCTTGCAACTTGTATGCATGTCTTTGTACAAATCCACTCCATTGGGGTTCCTCACACTCAGACAGCATTCTTTTCCCAGTGCCTGGCCCACTTCAGTAAAAGACAGTTTAAATGATCCCACTGATCCCCAAGACCAAACTATAAAATATGCACATGAAAGCCAACCATAGTAACTCATGTTTATGATCCCAGCACTCAGGGAGGTTTCAGGAGGATTGCTACTAGTTCTACGTCAGTTTGGGCTACAAGTGAGACCTTGTTTCAAAGAACCAAAAGAAAAGAGGTATGCAGATCATGAACCTTTTCTCTGACCATGGGGACCACATTAAATCTCAGGTGTCATGGCTACCTCATTGTAAGAACAGAGACAACCTGATTAATATTGCTTATTTGGTAAATGAAAGCGAAGGGACCTTGCAAAATCTCTCTACTTGGATGGGAAAGCAGTCTGTCTGTGTTGTCTGGCACCCCACTGATCACCAGTGTTAACTAGGTTGATCTGGCTAGCTAGGTGAGTGTCCCCTTCCTCCTTCACCACCCATGAATTCTCCAGAAACTGTATGAATCAACCAGTCAAGGAGGACCCTCCCAGATAGAGAAGTCCTGAGGAAGCTGTTCTTTGGTCAAGGATATACAAGTAGCTGCACTCTCCTGTTAGAACCTCCAAACAGGCAAAGTCTCACTTCTTCACGGTGAGCGTCAATGACAGGATGCTTCCTAGAAAGTGGCATTTATTTGTTTGTTTATTGTTCTGGAGAGGCACCCAGGTCCTCGCACATACAAGATAAATGCTTTGCTACTGAGTTGCATCCTCGTCCCCAAGAAGTAAGATTTTAAATCTCAAAGTAGCCAGGGGTAGTGGCCTTAATCCCAGCACTCAGGAGGCAGAAGCAGGGAGATCACTGTGGATTGAGGCGAGCCTGGTCTATAAAACTCATTCTAGGATAGCCAGGGCTATATAGTGAGACCTCCAGCTGTGGGCTCGAGACCCCCAAAGAAATCCTGGCATACCCTGTTCCCCAGCCAGAATAATGTCAGTCGGGGACTTTGCACTTAGAATTGGTGTCTAAATTGCTGCTCCAACTTGTGATTTGAAACTTGGTTTATTATTCTGATGCCCATACCAATGTCAGCCATATACTGAATCATGAAGAGTTGAAAGTGTGGATAGGAGTACAGGCTTGCTACTGTGGCCTATGTTCAAAGGCCACCTCTGCCATCAGTGAATGTGTAAATTTGGGTGGTGTAATTGTTGACACTGCATTCTAGGTTCTCATAAGCAACAGCCTGGAGAATTGTGAATAATGAATGCATCCATCTTCACATAGAGCTTAGAAGAGGGCTAGGTTCAGGAACTGCTTAAGAGTGGACTGTGGTTGTTGATACAGGGCCTCTGAGTGACTATGGGAAGGTATGCAAGAGAGAGGAGGAGGTTTAACTTGAAGGTCATTCACTTGGGAGGATAAAAAGGAAGAAGAAATGAAAAGGAAAGGAAAAAGAAGATGGTTTGAAATCTTTGGGATATATAGGGTTGGGAAGTTGCCTAGAAACCGAAATTAGCCTAAAGATTCATTTGTTGCTGGGAGTGTTGGGGCACACCTTTAATCCTAGAGGCAATTGGATCTCTGAGTTTCAAGCCAGCCTGGTCTACATAGCAAGTTTCAAGTCAGCCAGGGGTGCTTAGTGAAACTCTGTCATCAAAATAAAACTAAACAACAGAGTATTCAGTAAAGGCGCAGGGGAGAAAAGCTCCCAACTGTCGGGCTCAGGACTTAAGCAGTCTGAAGGTCAACAGAAGGTGTGCAGTCAGTGCCTTAAGATCCCAGCTTCCCTTCAGGAACAAAGACGCAACCTCATTTGGACTTTGCTGAATCTCACTTCTCCAGCATTTCCTGTAGGAACACAGCTGCAGGCGTATTCATTCCCAAAGCACTAATGTACCACAGTGATTTAAAAGCAGGCTCATGACCTTTCCAGTGGGTGTGGTGGCTGGAGCATTTTCTTAGAGTTAGCAAGTCATATTTTCTTCTTGGTTCCACAATGCCAGTAGGACTTGGCTTTATACAGCTTTAACAGTGCCTGACAGTAATTGGGATCTTACCCATGGTTTGCGATGCCGGCTCTGGGGAGATGGCTTAGTGGATGAAGTGCTTGCCTGACAAGCATGAGGACCTGCGTTTGCATCCCCAGCACCCATGTTAAAAGTTGGCTGCACCAGCCGAGTTCATGTGGAACCTTAGTGTTGAAGGGACAGAAACAGATAGATCATGGGGACTCCCTGGCCTGCCAACCTACCCAAAATGATAGGTTCAGCAAGAGACTTTGTCTCAAAATATGATAAAGAGCAATAGAAGATAGCCAAAGTTGTCCTCCACACACACGTACAAGATGAATTCACACACACACACACACACACACACATACACCACATGTACATACATGGGAAGCAAGCTCTAAAGTCTTGCTGAGTGACTGTCTCAGGAACACTTGGTAACTTGGTTCTCTCAAAGTGCTTTCTTATATGGTGGAAAAATAGCAAGCAGATGCCTCTCCTGTCAATAAATTGTTTTCATGGGTTTCTTTTATTTAATTACCAGTTACATACATTATTTTTCCAGGAAAACCTTTCACATATACCCATCTATTTTGTTCCATTCCTAATTTGATGACAGTTACCTTATTGTTATGTATTTGATATCAAATGTCTGTCCTCGGGTACCTACTAATTCACTCATTTTCATGATATGTTTGTGACTTCAGAAGTTTTTTCAAATCATCTCCACCCCACCCCACCCCACCCTGGGCTGAGGATCAAACCTAAGGCCTTGTACCTGCTAGTAGGCAAATGCTCTACTACTAAGCTACAACCTTGACCCCCCCCCTTTTGTCCAAAGAAGAGTTGGGAAATAAGTGAATCAAGTGATAAGAATTATAGGAAAACATATATATATATATGTATATTATATATATATATATCAGAATCGAGAAGAAATATAACCTCATCTTTCCCTTCTGAAAACCAATTGTGTAAGTATGTAGTCCCAGCTGGCCTGGAACTTAATATGTAAACCAGACTAGCCACAAACCCATAGAGATCCACTGTCTGTGTCTCCCAAGTGCTGGGGTGAGAGGTGAGTGTCACCATGCTTGGCTTATTTCTTTTCTGTTTTGTACATTTGCCTTAGTATCCATAATGAAAACACAGCACCTTTAAACTCTACATAAACTCTACAGGGTTGTGTTGCTGTGGACTCCCTGGAGCATTTTGGAAAAGAAGTGAGCAGTTACAATATTGATGTTTTCCTCTTGCTTACATTAGATATCGAGGAGCTGATTCCTGAGAGAAGATTGGAAGCCTCTGAAGTTGAAATGTGATACCTAGTTTTAACAAGACTCAGTCAGGGTATCTGCCCAGTCCCTTCCTCTACCTTCTGGTTCTCTCAGACTATGGGAAAGGAACACTGATACTTCTGAGGTTTAGGAATAAACTGTATGGTTGGGGTACAGATTAATTTCTAAGCAAAAACCAAACACCTTTCCCTCTAAAGCCTCTGGACAGGGCCCCATGCTCATGGTTTTCTCCTCCGGACATGCCTCGAATTCTGTGTTTCAGCTGCTGCCTCTGTGTGCTGGAAGGCAGATGACCTCAGCCTGGCACACACAGCAGCCTCTCTCTTGCGTGGCCCGGCTCTTCCTTCCTCCAGGCGGGGTCAGGCAGCAGATGTGTGCTAATGAGAGCTTTTCTTTGTTTACAGGGTTTGGGATGCTCTGACAGACAATTACATCCCTTCACTCTCAGAAGACTGGAGGGACCCAAATATTGAGGCTCTGAATGGCAACAACTCTGACACTGAGGTACCTCCCGGGGGCCCCCTATTTAGTCAGGGTTGGGAAGATATGGAATCCAGATAGAAAAATGTCCAACAACTCAATAGCCTTCTAAAGCAATAGTTCAGAGTCATTGTTGGGACTTCACATGCTGTTGAGGAAGATGAAACATGAGGTAGGAAGGAGACTCGGTGTGTGTGAGGTAATTGGGGTGGTTATACTTAAAAAGAGTAAGAATGGTGTCTTAGTTAGGGTTCTGATTGCTGTGACGAGACACCATGACCACAGCAACTATTATAAAGGAAAACATTTAACTGGGGCTGGCTTACAGTTCAGAGATTTAGTCCATTATCGTCATGGCAGGAAGCATGACAGCGAGCAGGCAGACATGGTGCTGGAGAAGGAGCTGAGAGTTCTACATCTTGATTTGCAGGCAGCAACAAAAGAATTGAAACACACTTTCTCCAACAAGGCCACGCCTCCTAACAGTGCCACTCCCTATGGACCTGTGGGGGCCATTTTTTTTTCTTAGAAATGAAAACATTTAATTGAGGGGGAGTTTTAGAGGTTCAGTCCATTATCATCATGGCGGGGAGCATGGCAGCATACAGGCAGACATGGTGCTGGAACTGAGGGTCCTGCATCTTGATTCAGAGGCAACAGGAAGTCGACTGACTCACTGGGCGTTATCCTGAGCATAAGAAACCTCAAAGTCCACCCCCACAGGGACAAATTTCCTCCAACAAGGCCATACCCACTCCAACAAAGCCACACCTCCTAATAATGCCACTCCCTATGAGATTATAGGGGCCAATTACATTTTTTTCTTTTTTTTTTACTTTATTTATTTTTTAAATTACATTCATGATATTCATTAATTACACTCATGATATTAATCACATTTGCGGTATTCATATATTACATTCACAGTATTCATTCAATTATATATATATAATATATATATATATTAATTTTAAATGCTGAATGTCATTTATTTAAGGGGGGAGGAGGTCTTAAATACAGGCTTACAGCACAATGGGAGGACCCCGGAAGGCAGAAGTTCGCTACTGATGTTTTACAATCTTGCTTCTAATCTGTTAACGCCCATTATTCAGGGTACCAGGCAAGGAACTTCTCTTAAGCATTCAGGAGGGTGGAACCTGGCAGAGAATTAGCATAGGGAGAATATCAAGGTCAAGGTCCGCAAGCAAGGCACAGTTACCCAAAACGGGGGCCAGGGCCCTACAGGTCCCCCTTTTATTAAAAAATGAGCTTCTGACTTGGGTTGCGTGGGACGTCAGCAGGTCACCTTACCCGTCATGGAGACGCCTGCCAAGGCCACACAGGTGCTCTGTCTTAGGTTGGTGAGTGCTGTGGGGGCCATTTTTATTCACACTGCCACAAATGGTTACCCACTTCCCCAGGCTCCTCCCCTTCTTCCTGCTCCATCTTTGTGGTGCTGTGGCTGGAAATCAGGAGCTTGTACATGTTAAGCGCACTGCCAGTGACTGCATTCCCAGAACCCCAAATTACTTCCACTGCTGATCTGCACATTATAATCTGCATAGCAAGTTGGAAAAGAGTGACTACCTCGGGCTTATCTTTATATATATATATACATATACATATACATATATATATATCAGGTAACCAGGCATTCTGGTGGCACACCTGTAATCCCCGCACTCAGGAGGCTGAGGGAGGAGAGTTGCCACACGTTTGAGCAAGCCTAGACTACAGAGTGAGATTCTAGTCTCAACAGACATGCAAACAAAAACATTTTTAAGGATCAGGGCTTGCTGTCTAAAGTGAATAGCACAGTCCCATCAGAAGCAATGCTTTGAGCAAGCACCGGGCAACCTTATAGCCTGCTGGTTAGAGCTGGGGCTCAGGTACATCAGGTTACAATGGGTAGGGAGGTGTGGTGTTGTTTTCTTTTGTTTCCAAGTGCAGAGGATAACTTAGGGTTTCAGTGGGGCTGGAGAGATGGCTCAGTGGTCAAGGGCACTGGCTGCTCTTGCAGAGGACCCGAGGTCAGTTCCCAGCACCCACGTCAGATGGCTTACAGCTACCTGCAAGTCCAGCTCCAAGAGATGTGATAGCCCCTTCAGCCTCTGTGGGCACCTTCATACAAATGGCATTCACTCATATAGACACACACACACACACACACACACACACACACACACACACGAAGGAAGGAAAACTTTATTTTTTAAAGGAGGCTGAATACTTCTTTTGAGTTGATTGTATAGTCTCTCAGAAAATCCAGATTGCCCCTGATGGCCGATTATATATGTACTGTATATGTACTGGTATTTTAGTCAGCAGAGCAGAGTGTCTCTGACTGCTTTATAAGCGGTAGACATTTGTTTCCCATAGTTCTAGAGACTGGAAGTCTAAGATCAAGTTGCCAGCAGATTCAGATTGTGGGGAGGGCCCAATTTTTCTTCTAGGTGACACTTTCTTGTGAGGTCCACACATGGTAGAAAGGACAAATGAAATTCCTTGAACTTAGTTTAGACTAATTTTTATAAGGAATTAATACCATTCATGAGGGCTCTACCTGTGTGTGATATCTAATCACCTCCCTCAAGGTGATCCCTCCCTTCTTACTTTGGAGGTCAGAATCTCAGCAAAAACTGAGGGGTGGTGGGTGGGAGGAGACACACACAAACACTGAGCTAATGCCCAGGTGAAATGGCTAACAATGGTCAAGAGGCATTCTCATAGCAAAAGGTTAAATCATTTAATGGTTCTATCCATGTTAAAAGACAATTGTTTGGCTTTCTAGTTTCAGCCATGAAGAAAATTTGACAATTTTGTATTCAGGAAGTGCTGGCCCAGCTCTGGGAACTCAGATCTGCCTGGCTCTGCCTCCGGCATGCTGGGATTAAAGGTGTGTGCCACTGCCACCCGATCCTTTAGACATTCTTATCAACTACATTATAGGGACAAGTGCTTCCATTTCTCGTTAGGAAAACCTGGGGGGCTGGAAGGCCCAACCGTATGGCAGATCTATTTTTAACTTTTAAGGGACTGGCAAATGGTTTCCCAGGTTATGAACTATTGTGGACAAGTTTTGTTGCCTGCTTGAGACCAGGTCTCACTGTATAGCCTAGGTTGGCCTGAAACTCACTTTGCAGCTTAGGCTGGCCTCCAAACTTCCAGTCTTGCCATTTCAGCCTGTATGGGCAGGGATTATAATAGGCTGTGGGCTAATATGCCCAGTTCTATGCTTTCTTTCTTTTTTTGTAATGTTCTTTTGTTCTAAGGTATTGTGTGACTCTTTCTGGGGAAACATGAATAAATATCTATTTACCTCTGATAGGGCATTGGTGACAAAGAAAGAAATTATTATAGCCAAGTCTAACCCAGTGAAGCAATGAATTTATTGAGATCACTTACAGGAGCGTGGATGACAAAGGGAACTGCATCCTTGAACAGCCCATCCAACATGGGGAAGAGTTGTGAAGACTTCATCCTTGGAGCTCCTCACACAACTACAGTCTCCCCTCTACAGCAATCCTTAATGATTATATGACCTTAGGGAGGGGCCTTGTGACTCTTGTAACTTTCGGGAGCTTCCTGAGTCTTGCAAATATTTGTTTCTTAGGGTATTTTTCATTTAGTTCCCGAGTCTTGTGAGTCTCCCTCTTCCCTCTCAGAGGGAATGTTTCAATTCAGAACAAACAGCTATACAACATAGGCCGGAAAGTGAGCTGGATGTTGTCCTGCTTTGTGAAAGAATTCATGGTAGATTGCTATTGGTTCCTCCTTAAATGTTTGGTAAGCTACTGCAATGGACTTTTTCTGTAGAAGGTTAGGGTGTGTGTGTGTGTGTGTGTGTGTGTGTGTGTGTGTATGCACACATACATTTGCACACAGAGGCTAGAGGCCCATGGTGGGTATCTTCCTCTATTATCTTCCATATTAATTATTGAGCCAGGGTCTCTCAGTGAGCCTGAAGTTCATGATTCAGTTAGACTGGCTGGCTGGGTAAGCCCCGTCTGTCTCCACTCCCCATCACTGAGATTATAGGTGCACAGCCATGCCCAGCTTTTTACATGGATGCTGGGGATTTGAACTCAGGTCCTCATGCTTTTGAGGTAACCATATCACCCACTGAGCCATTTCCTCAGACCCCTAAATCATAGATTTCAAGGAATTTATCCATTCAATCTATTAATGAATACATTAACTATAAATTTATCTATAATCTTCTTATAATTTTTTTTACATTAACTTACTTATTTTGTGTGTTAGGGGTGGGATGGACATAACATGGTACATGTGTGGAGGCCAGAGAACAGCTTGGGAGTGTTGGTTCTTTCCTTCTACTGTGTGGTGTCCGGGGATTGAACTGAGGTCATCAAGCTTGACCATCAGTGCCTTTACCCCCTGAGCCCTTACCTGCTGAGCGGTCAGTCTTACAGGCTCTGTGATTTTCCATCTTGTAGTACGGTTTGTGAGATCTATAATGCGTTTCCGTCCTTGTTTCTGGGAGCTTAAATTTGTGTCCTTTCTCCCTGTCTGTAGGTTTATGACGTCTATCAATCTTTTTAGGGAGCCACATTTGGTTTCTTTGGTTTTTCTCTATTGTTTATTTTTTAGTTGATTCATTTTCTTCATTTTTTTAATTTTTAAAATGAGTTATTGATTTGTATTTTATTTGTATGGCTGTTTTGTTTGCATATTTGTCTGTACTCTACTTATGTGCCTGGTGCCTGCAGAGACCAAAAGAGGATATCAGATCCTCTGGAACTGGAGTTACAGATGGCTGTGAGCTGCCATGTGGGTGCTGGGAATTGAACCCGGGTCCTCTGGAAGGGCAGCAGTGCTCTTAAACACTGAGCCATCTCTCCAGCCTTCTTAGTTTCTTTTTTCAGTTTTCTTTGGCATTCTGTTTTGTTCCTTGTAATGGACCTTTATCTATACCTCTTCACTTTGTTTTTGTTTTTTTGAGACAGGGTCTCTCTACATTGTCCTGGCTGTCCTGGAACTTACTATGGAGGCCACGCTGGCCTTGAACTCACAGAGATCCATCCCCCTGCCTATGCCTCCCAAGTGCTAAGATTAAAGGTGAGCAACACCATGGCTGGCTTTTGTTCTGTTTTGTTTGAGAAGAGAGTAGGGGAATCTCACTAACTTGTCAAGCGGTCTTCAAACTTTAAATTTTCCTGCTCAGCCTCTTAGCTCTCTGGAATTACAGGCCTGTATTATCATGCTCTCGGTATTCTTATAGCGTGTTTTCTCCAGAGTGCATTGTACATTTTCAGTTATCACAGGCTATTTAAAGAAATATTTTGCCTCTTCAGAGAAAACGTGAAGCTTGAAAGTTTGTCTCTTCCCTCCATTCTTATGCCACTGTCCTGTATTCTATCTTGATTTGTATTTATACTCCACAATACAAAATGATTTTTCTGACAGAAGAAAAAAAAAAGATCATTTAAAATTTTTCTCAGACTAGTCATTCTAACACTGCAATCCCAGCACTCAGGAGACAAAGGCAAGAGAAGGCTGTGAGTTCAAGGCCAGCCTGGCTAGCATAGTGAATTCCAGGATGTATAGACCCTATCTTTTTCTTTCTTTCTTTCTCTCTCTCTTTTTCTTTCTTTCTTTCTTTCTTTCTTTCTTTCTTTCTTTCTTTCTTTCTTTCTTTCTCTCTCTCTCTCTCTCTCTCTCTCTCTCTCTCCTTCCTTCCTTCCTTCTTTCCTTCCTTCTTTCTTTCTTAGTTACATATTTACATATTTATTTATTTATTTATTTATTTATTTATTTATTTATTTATTTATTTATTTATTTCGAGACAGGGTTTCTCTGTGTAGCTTTGCACCTTTCCTGGAACTCACTTGGTAGCCCAGGCTGGCCTTGAACTCACAGAGATCCGCCTGGCTCTGCCTCCCGAGTGCTGGGATTAAAGGCGTGGGCCACCACCGCCCGGCTTATTTATTTTTTAATGCCGAATGCCATTTATTGAAGGAGGGAGGAGGTCTTAAATACAGGCTTACAGCACAATGGGAGAACCCCGGAGGGCAGAAGTTCGCTACAGATGTTTTACAATCTTGCATCTAAGCTGTTAACGCCCATTATGCAGGATACACAGACAAGGAACTTCCCTTAAACATTCAGGAGGGTGGAACCAGGGAGGGAATTAGTATAGGGAGGATATCAAGGTCAAGGTCAGCAAGCAAGGCAACAGTTACCCAAAACGGGGGCCAGGGCCCTACATGTCCCCCCTTTTACTAAAAAATGAGCTTCTGACTTAGGTTGCATGGGACGTCAGGAGGTGTATAGATCCTATCTTAAAACAGCAACAAAACCAACCAATCAAATAAAACTCAAAAGCAAACAAATAAAGTTCTTGCTACCTATATTGTTACTGGCTACTTATGGTATAATACTTTTTAGCAGATCTGAGTTTTCCTCATTTCTTTCCGGTCCAAAGCCTTGCACTGCCTGCATCCAGTGCCTGGAAACAATCGCCTCATAGATTTTGTCCAGATGTGTAGTTGCTCTGCAGGAGGGGTGGTTCCAGTGCTGCTTGCTCTGAAAGCCTTGAAGAGGCCGGTTTTCTCTTTATTTTCTGGATGCTCCTCAGATCCCCTTGGGGAGGGGGGCTGGGGTCTCTCTGATGAGTCTACAGCTTATCCCTCCCTCTGTTTGTGTAAGACTCCCCCACCCCAGGCACTGTCGAGATGTCTGGTGTGTCTGAGGCAGGAGCCTCACTGGTTCAACTTCACCAGTGAAGCCACCGGCTCTGCCAGGGGTGACAGGATTTATGGTAGCAGCCTTTCTACACAGCTGCTAGAAGAGACCTAGGGTCCAGCTGCCCCCAAGGAAGCACCGAACAAGTCCTCATCTTTTTAACCTCATTCACGCTGCCAACCTGAGGGGCTCCAGCTCCCAAGCTTTCCAACATCTTCAGTGTGAATTCATTTACCTTCACAGCTCTACCTGGAGAAGGTGTGGCCAGCAACTGCTTCCCAGCAAGCACATTTTTGGTTACTGTCCTTCTCTAAGTCATTTTGTTCCTGTGGGATAGATATTCTTACTTTAAATCCATTTACTCTCATTTTATTAGAGCCTTGGGGGGAAGAAGAGGTAACTGTGTGAACAATATTCTGTGTGCCTTCCTTCTACTGCAAATAAATGGAAACAGGAGGTGGTTTAAATAATTGTATAATGTGGGAACTTCAAGAAAGACTGTGTGAGGCTCCACTTAGAGACCTATCATCCTAGCTTAGCTGTACATGATGATGCTTGGTAAATAAATATGCACTTATATTTTAGGTCAAAATTATATCTTTGAATTATACATGGAGATATTATTTAACATGTATCCACTCTGTTTGGTTTTTTTAATGACTCACTCTCTTCTGTTCCTGGCTATGACACAGAAGACCATCTTTTGATCCCTGTAACCTTTACTAATAGCAGACAGGGACTGACTCCAAGATGAGAGGAGACAGACATCCAGGACAGGAAGGTCCATCTTTCTATTTTCCAGGCAGCGAAGAGGCTCCGTGGTCATCTGGAGGCAGGGCTGAATGTGGCCTTTAGTCCTCGCTTTGTCCTTTGTTCCTTAATTCTCTCAATAAGTGTTTGTTGATCGAATACCGTGGAGCATCTTGCTGTGAGAATACAGAGCCCTTGACTTAGCCCACACAGATGGTTCCTGGTTGTTCACAGGCACAAAAGGGACAGAGTGCCCCTTTCCTTGGGCTGAGCACATACTGTTAGGTTTCTTTCATTCATCCTACTTTTTTGTCTGGAGGTAAAAAAAAATAAATGTATCTTTGTTCTCTTAATGTTATTGCAGCAACCATATATTTGCGTCAGTGGAGAAAGGGGTGGGAAATATGTAATGGGCTAAATATGAAGAAGAAATTCTTCTTTTCTAGGAACAGGATAAACTGGAGTGCTTTAGCAAAAGGCCCTGGCTTTTATTTGTTGTTGGACACAAGGACTCTGCAGACTCTTAAGCCCTTCGTGGACTGCTGTCCGACAAGGTCTAAGTGTTAGAGGTTCTACGTTAGTTTTTAGCTTTGTATTGCATGGTGGCAGTCCTGATGCACACACACCTTTTCCTCAAAGCAAGATGAAGAGCTTGCTGCGGTCAACTGCCAGTCTGGAACGATGTCTTCTTAATTCTAGGAAGAAAGACCTTGGGTGGATACTTTTTTCCTTACAAGAGCCTCATTCGCTTTGACAGTATGGAAATGGCCAAACGGTTTAGTCCACAAGGAAATGGACGCCACACGTGGCAGGCTTGTGGATCATTTGGGGCAGGTACCTTTCTCATCGCCACACAGGTAGCCAAGGAAGTGACTCTGGTGTCCGTGTCACATAACGGAATAAGAGTATCCAGGTGCCACGGTATTCGGAGCTGTTGTTTTCCAGAACCCTCCCTCTCTTGCTCCATTAAGCTTTTTGCTCAAGATACTCCCTTGGTTTGGGGGACGGGGGTGGGGAGTGGAGTCTGTAAACAGCCAGCGTGAAGGGAAAGGTTTGTGGAGAAGTGACAGAGCTGTCACCCCAAAGCAGAGTCTGACGGGGTTGAGGGAAAAAAACCACAGTCTTGACGGAACCAGGTCGAGGCGAGGCAGGATGGAGAGTTAGACAGAACACGGGGGCCCAGAGAGAAGAGGGAGACCTGAAAGAGGGCGGATGTGGTGAAGCCTGTGACTGAGCAGAGGTAGCAGGAGGAGCGAGGAGCCGGGGCTCTCTTGGGGCGCATTGTGTGTGCTGAGCCTCCCACCCCAACCCCCATGGCTGATTTCTGAGAAACAAGAAAACAACCCACAACAGTGACGGCGCTCACGAATGGCTTTTCTAAGGCTGTAGTCGGCTTTCAGATCTCCTTATCTTATTTAACAATTTAGACCCAGACTTGAGTGCTTTGTTCCTGAGCGGGCGACAGCAAAGGGCACCCCAGAAGTGCCTCACTCAGGCCACAGCTGGGGTTCATTAACTGCTGCCTAGCCATTAGGAGCCTTCCTTCCCTACAAGCCCCGCTCCCCGCCCCCTTGGGGAGGGAGATGGTCTAGTTCAAAGGTGCAAAACTGAATTAGTGAAGTAAATGCGCTGAAGCTGGACACCTTTCAGAAAATGCAAGCACTCCCTTTCCTTGTATTTGGTTTTGGTCTCCTGGGACTCAGGCCTTGAACTCCTGGTGTAGAAATGGCACGAGGATGACCTTGAACTCTTGATCCTGGGATTGCAGGCAGGCACCACCACGCTTGGCCTGCTGTTGTTTTTCAGCGTTTAGGATCAATTTGCACTTGCTAGACAGGTACTCTACCACTGAACTATAGTTATAGGTCGCCATCTTTTTTTATTGTTGGGGATGGAATCCAGGGCTTTGACGCCGAGCTGTATCTGCATGCTTATTTATTTTAAGAGATGATTGCACTCTGTAGCTCAGGCTAGCCTCTCTTAACCTCTCTTTTTTTTTTTTTTTTGGTTTTTCAAGACAGGGTTTCTCTGTGTAGCTTTGCACCTTTCCTGGAGCTCACTTGGTAGCCCAGGCTGGCCTTGAACTCACAGAGATCCGCCTGGCTCTGTCTCCGGAGTGCTGGGATTAAAGGCGTGCGCCACCAACGCCCGGTTTAACCTTTTGAGTGCTGGGATCCTTAATCCCACTAGCAAGAATAAGAGTATTGCCACAAACTGAGCCAAATTTGAAACAAGCCTGATTTTTATTGGGGTGCACCCAAGAGCTGACCAGCGGCTGCCTCCTAAATCAAAGAGAACAGCCCCGAATCCATTTCTTGGGCCCCTTTTAAGAAGTAAAATGGAGAGTAGTTGTAAAGCAGGTTTACAGAAGACAGACAAAGGGGTAATAGGAAGTACAGAGAAAAAAAAAAAACTCAAAAACACATCAAGAGCCGGGCAGTGGTGGTGCATGCCTTTAATTCTAGCACTTGGGAGGCAGATCTCTGTGAGTTCAATGCCAGCCTGGTCCACAGAGTGAGTTCCAGGACAGGCTCCAAAGCTACACAGAAAACCCTGTCTTGAAAAACAAAAACAACAACTGATAAATCTTTGTACCCTAAAGGCCTCTCCGCCAATGCAGCAATCCAAATTAAACCGAATCAGACCTAATTGGAAAAACCCAGGCTTAATGGGTAAAGCATTCCCCGGTGATTGACCGGACGACAAGAGACCGGAAGAGCCATGTGTCTGTTTTCTGGGATGCAGCTTATATACCCTATGGGAGTGGTCTTGAGCCTCTCTGGAGGAGGAGCTGTGTTTGGTGGGTTTTGAAGGGGCGGGTTTAGGGAAAGAGATGGGGGAGGGGAGTTGAGGTGGATCTTCCACCAGAACATTCCAGGCTCTTCCGGTATAGGGATGCCAGGGTGCCAGGGGTTGAGGTGGAGCTTCCACCCAAGCAACAACAACAACAACAACAACAACAAAATCAAGGTCATGGGTTGGGGAAAGTTAGATTCCAGGAAACAGAGCAACTCAGCTCTTATAGTATGTAGAAACTTATTTTTAGCAATTCAAAATAAATGGCTCCTGCCTTCAAAATGGAGTCAGGCAGGTTCTCAGGATTACAAATATATACCACCATACCTAGCTATGCACTGGATTTTCATACCTTCAGTTCAACCCCTCATATCCAAATTTGAGTTATGGACTAACGTTGCTGTCAGAGGCTTATAAAGGTAACTCAGGGGGTTAGAGAAATGGCTCCGCAGTTAAGAGCACTGGCTGCTCTTCCTGAGATTGTGAGTTCAATTCCCAGCAACCACATGATGACTTACAACCATCTCTAGTGGAATCTGATGCCCTCTTCTGGCATGAAGGTGTACATGCAGAAAGAGCACTCAGACATTAAAACAAAACAAAACAAAACAAAACAAAACAAAACAAAACAAAACAAAACTTCCAAAAAAGTCGAACTCTTTTTAAAAACAAAACAAGTAACTCAAACAGAAAACACAACCCTCTATTTCCCAGTAAGAGCTGCACTTCTACCCCAGGGCCACCTGACCCTTGTGGAGTTCTGCCATGTCATTGTAGCTGTGAACAAAGTGTGGCCCCAGGAGTTTTGTTCTGCCTGGTGGGGAGCTGTGGAAACAAGCAGCTACCACAGGTGGTAGACTTGGCAGAGGCACAGGCATATGGATTCCACCGCAGAAATAGATGCTGCCATCTGTCCACCAGCTCCTCTGGTGATTCCCTCTACTCCTCGCCTTGCCCCTTCTCCAGGTTGAGAACAGATGGCATTCAAGATATATTTGCTTAATTTTTTTTATAATGACAATGTCCTGGTTTTAGGTAGAGATAGGAGGGGATATGCACCGTTAGGGGGTCCCAGCCAAAGTGGAACTCCTTCTTGCTTCCCTCCATCCCTCCCTTCTTTTTCTCCTTCATTGCTTTCTTTTTTTTTTTTAGATTTGTTTGTATTTTATTATTTTTACACTTTAAAATTGTATTGCTTTTAAAATTTACATTTCCAGTTGTTTGCTGTTAGTATGCATAGAAACAAAATTTTCATTTGCATATCGACCTTTTATCCTGCAATCCCACCCTCTCTCTGAGACAGGCTCCTGTATAATCCTGGCTGGTCTGTAATTCATTACACAGGCTAGCTTGTCTTAAACTCACAGGAATATACCTGCCTCTGCCTCCTGAGTGCTGTAATTAAAGGTATGTGGCTCTATTCCTGCCTTATCCTGAAATAATTTAAGGTTGCTTATTAGGTCTTCTAGTATTTTTTGACAAGGTCTTACTCTATGACCCTGGCTAGCCTTGGTCTTGCTGCAATTCTCCTGCCTCAGCCTCTGGAGAGCTGGGCTTACAGACATGTGCTGACCATACCTGGCATTTTTGTTGTTGCTTTGTTTCGAAACAGTATTTCATGTAACCCAGGCTGGCTTTGAAGTTGCTGGGTAGGGATAGTAGGGGGAGGATCTTAAATTCCTGCTCACCCTGGGGCTACCTCCTAAGTGCTGGGTAATAGGTTTTCTGTATGGCAATAATAGGTTTCTCCTCTAACACAGTAAGCCAGATCAAGACAAATTGAAAAGGTAAAAAAAAAAACAGGTTTATTTGAGCAAAGCAACTCTCAGGTGAGTTCTTCAGCCCCAGAGATCCAGGCAAGAGAAGTCACATGCCCAAACTATAGCCTGTAGGCGAGGGGTGATGATGTATCCACCATAAGCTGGGTTTGTGCCCAAGTATGGCCAAAAGCTGAGCACTTTAGTTGGGGACTTGGGTGGCTAGCAACTTGAGGGCAGGAGCTGCCTTAGCCGCCAAGAATTCAGAACTGGGCTTTTTGGTACCTCTTCTTTCTTGGAGATTCTCTGAGAGGGTGGGGTTTGAAGAGAGGAATGGGGCTTTCCAGATCAAGCAGGAGTGAGCTGGAGGTTCCAGCCAAACACTGGAATCATAACCATGCACCCTCATGGCATGGCTCAGTTTGTCTTTTAGCTCATGTGTTATATCCCATGTTGGTTCATCAGCTAGGAAACCACACTTGGATTCCAATGACAGGATGGCGTTTTATCACATACAAAAAGCTGGGACTATTTGAATGGAAACAACCTACCCCTTGAAGTGCCCACTAAAATAAAAATCTAGACACCCCTCTCCCTTGCCCAAATGACACTACTTAAAGAATTATATTTGCTGCATGCATGAGCTGGTCACTCACCATAAGTCGGTTCCTGCTTCATCCAAGGAGAGCCTGCCTGTGAGTTAAAGAACAATGCTGATCCCCTTGAGTCAGAATGGTGCTGCTTCCTTCTACCTTATTGTATTCTTCTGGCCATGCCGGCAATGCCTGTTGTGTGACGTGACGGGGCAGATTTGGAACAAGATGAAACTCAGACTCCTCTCCATATTTTCTCTTTAGATAGCGGGAGGCTAAAATGGCCCTTCAGCTGGTGTAGGGGCTGATGTTAGACCGTTCAGACAGCAGGAGGCTAAAACGGCCTTTCAGCTAATCTAGGGGCAGAGGATCGACAGCTGATGGTTAGAATGTCACTTCCCCTTCTTCAGATCCATGAGAAGGAAGAGGACGAGTTCAACGAGAAGAGTGAAAATGATTCTGGCATCAATGAGGAGCCTCTACTCACCGCTGATCAGGTATGAATGAGAACCACCTCCCACCATGTTCCTGGAACCTTTTGTTCTAATAGGGAAAACTTGCCACATCTATCCAAGTCAGGAGAAAGATGTGCAGTCTTGTGGTGACTGGATGAGTTCGGTATCTTTGACGAGAGGTTTAATTTCTCTTATGCCTCAGTTTATCTTACAGTAGACATGGACACAATTCCTAATACCTGGGTTGGTTATAGCAGTTGGTGATGGGTGCTGGAGCCATTTTTAGTTTCCTGGCTTTACTTCCTGTGAAGCCTCTGTAGATTTCTTTCTTTTTTAATGTTTTTTTTTGTTTTTTTGAGATGGGGTTTCTCTGTGTAGCCCTGGCTATCCTGGAACTTTCTCTGTAGACCTGGCTGGCCTCAAACTTAGAGTGCCCCCTCCCTCTGCCTCGAAAGTGCTGGGATTAAAGGAGTGTGACATCATGCCCAGCTCTCTGTAGATTTCTTATACTTGGAGCTTGAGTGTGTGTGTGTGTGGGGGGGTGTCTTAAATGCTCCTTTTTGTTTTTTCGGGTTTTTTTTTTTTTTTTGAGCAGTAACAGATGAGGTTTCTGTGTGGTGGATGTTTTATCACATTTTACAGAACCCTGAAAATTTTTAGCTTTCCAAAAGGAGTTGTAGAGACACTTCTGTCTTTATGGGGGAAAAAAAAAGCCATGTTTCACTTTGGGGATGGAGTTTGCTATGTTGTAGTTTTAGTGATTTCTCACCTTAGAAGTGTTGAGTCTTTTTATTCACCTTCTCAGTCAACAAATATCTGTAAGTGCTTATTTGAGCTAGACACCATAAAAGCTTTCATGAGATGTTCGGAATGCACCCCACTGGAAACAGCAGAGCCCGAAAGAACGTCTTAGTAGAGGTGCATCTTCATGCCTACGGCGAAAAGTAGGATTCAATTTTTTCTTTTAATCTCCTTATTTTTTAAAAAGTAGGATTTAATGTGGGTAAAGAATAGGGGACTGGGGCTGGAGAGATGGATAGCTTAGTGGTTAAGGGCACTGGCTGCTCTTCCAGAGGTCCTGAGTTCAATTCTCAGCAACCACATGGTGGCTCACAACCATCTGTAATGGGATCTGATGCCCCCTTCTAGTGTGCATGAAGACAGAGCACTCTTGTACATAAAATATATAAGTAAATAAATCTTAAAAAAGAAGAGAAAACAATAGAGGGTAGAAGGAAATCATGTCAAGAGCAGGTGTGGTCTACATGCTTGTAAACGCAGTGCTTGGGAGGATGGGAAGGTCAGGAGTTCTTGACCAGCCTTGTTGAATGAGACCCTGTCTCAAAAAAACAACAAAACAAATACACACAAAATAAAAGAACATGTCTAAGAGTTACTTTGTTCTATTTTGCTTTGTTTTTTACTGGCCTGGAACTTGTTATGTAGACCAGGCTGTCCTCAAACTCAACATACCCAGCAAGGGCTAAAAGTCTTTTTAAAAATCGATTTATTTTTACTTTATATCTCTATGCATGTTGGTATCTGGTGCCTAGAGAGGGTAGAAGAAGGTGTCAGATCCTCTGGCAGTGTGGTTACAAGTTACAAGAGCTACCAGGTGGGTGCTGGGAACTGGACCCGAGTCCTCTGGAAGAACAGCAAGTGCTCTTAACTGTGGAGCCACCTCTACAGTCCAGGGCTAGCAGTTTTTATTGTGACTTGGAGAGGGGGATTATACCGCAATGATAAGCTCTGTATTAGTCGCTTTTTCCATTAATTTGACCAAATACTGGACAAAAGCCAGCTGAAGCGGGGAAGGGTTCATTTTGCTCCTAGTTTGAAGAAGGTACAGTCCACAGCGGCAGTGAAGTCACCGTGTCAGGAACTCAGGGCAGCTGCACGTTCAGGAAGTGGAAAGATAAGAGCTGGTGCTCAGCTCGATTTCTCTTCTCTATTTTATTTTATTTTCAAGACCAGGTCTTACTCTACAGTCCTGGCTGACCCGGAACTCATCTTTTAGAACAAATTAGCCTTGAATTCAGAGATTCTTCTGCCTCTGCCTCTGCCTCCCAAGTGTAGGGATTAAAGGTGTGTACCACCACACCTGGTTTCATTTTCTCAGTTCTGCTCTCTCCAGTACCCCCGGCTCATAGAATGGTGCTGCCCATAGTTAAGGTGGGTCTTACCACTTCAATTAACCTAATTAGAACTACCTCCCAGACATGCTCAGAGGTTTGTCTTCCAGATGACTTAGAGGCTGTCAGGTTGACTATCAGTATTAGCCATCATAGTCACATGAAAGTTACTCTCAGCCAGAAAACCCTAAAGCGGGGACTGTGTTACTTGGTCACATTTTATAAAATGCCCTTCAAAGACTTGATAGGCATATCCTAAATTTGCGGTTCAATTTGAGAACGTTTGTGTATGGAAACAGGGATTATTTCCAAAGAAGAAACCCGAAGCCCCATTATTTCCAGTCCAGCCCAGCAGGGAGCGACCTACTTCCAAGATCACCATCTAAAGGCAGCAGAGGTTGAGTCTCTCACAACACTGGGAAAAGACAGACATGTCTGGATGTGCTGTTACCCCCAAACTCACCCAGACCCACTTCTGCATGAGGGCTTGGCCTACACTCTTTCTTTATGTGCCAACAGCTCATGTCCATAGTAGTTCATCCTTTTTGGTAGCACCTGTCTTGACCCTCAACTTGTAGGAGCTGAGCCCCATTAACCATCAAGTTCAGAGCTGGGGTTCTTCCTTATTTTTTGCTCTCCAGACATTGGCCGTGCTTCTATCATTTTATGGTCTTTAGCCTCACGGTTTACTGGACAGCTTCAGTTCCTGTCCAGGAGAATTCTGGAGAAACAGCTGTATTCTTCCCCATTTGGGGTTGTTCTGGGAATGTGTGTATTCCTCCCCCTCCTCACCCCACCCCCCTGTTATAAGAAGTGGGACAATTAATGGACTGGGTTTTGTGTTATAGTCGGGCAGATAAAATATTTTCCCACTTAGAAACAAAATGCTTAGCAAACTGAAGTAAATGTTTACTTCCAGGCAGTCCTACTTCATTTCCTGAAAGAGCAGCTAATTTCCAATAATGCATTCATCTAAATGGAGCACTTGGAAGAGGTTTACATGAAAGTGCTTTACATTAAAGCCAGAATATATGCAAGCCTTTGATCGGGTCTATTTTTATTATTATCCAATATTTATGAAGCCAGAGAACAAATTAGGAATGCTGCGGAGTACTCAAATGAACTGGAACACCCCCAGGAGGGAGCAGAGTGTGTGCTTTATCCTTAGGTGATTGAGGAGATCGAAGAAATGATGCAGAACTCCCCAGATCCCGAGGAGGAAGAGGAGGTACTGGAAGAGGAGGAGGATGGAGGAGAAATCTCATCCCAAGCAGACTCAGTCCTGCTGCAAGAGATGCAGGCCTTGACACAGACCTTCAACAACAACTGGTCCTTTGAAGGTGAGGGTCCCTGGGCCGGGTTTGTAAGGACCAGACACCTCCTTGGCGCCAGCTACTGCTGTCTGTGGATTTTTGTTTGTATTAGAAGGCCTTGACTGGCCTGGGACTCACTATATAGACCAGACTGGCCTTGACCCCACACAGCTCTTCCTGCTTCAGATTAAAAGACGGTGCCACTATGCCCTGCCCAGGTATTGTTTACATATGGCTGTCGGAACTTGACCTTTGTCCTAGAGCAGAGTCTGTAACACCTTCCTGATTTAGTATCAGGAGAAAAGTCAGCATTTTTCCAGGAAAAAAAAAATGTAGAATAAAATTTAAGTGCTAAAGCCTACCAAACAAGACTAAAGTAGAATAAGGACTCTGAACCTGCCCAAATGCAGTCAATGTTCTGCCATAAAACCAATGGGGGTGGGGAATACATATATATAATGTGTGTGTATGTGTGTGTGTGTGTGTGTGTGTGTGTGTGGTAGGACAGAGGTTGTAGCTCAGTGGCCGAGCATTTGCCTTTATTTATGATACCCTAGTATCCTAGGTTCAAGCTCCAGTATTGTGTGTGTGTGTGTGTGTGTGAAAGAGACAGAGACAGACAGACAGAGAGACAGAGAAACAGAGACAGAGAGACACACAGAGAGACAGAGGGAGAAAGAATAAGAGCTAGCAGTCTTAGTGTTCTCCTCAAACCAACTTTACACCGTGCCTCTGTTGTGCCCAGATCATGACCCCCAGAGAGACCACCAGGGACGAGCATGCCGGAATGCAAAAGCAAGGTTTAATTCTGGATATCCAATACAAGCCTAGGCAGGGACTTCGTCCAATACATCCAACGCAGTGGAGGCTGGAGGAAGTGCCCACCTATCTGCAAGCTCAGTTTTTAAAGGGAAAGGTCACAAGGTTATATCATTCAGGGGTGCTAGTACGGGTACAATTCTGATTGGCTCGCTTC
>CABHPH010161094.1:0-11352 GCA_902168325.1 Peromyscus nudipes
CTAGAAATCCACATGCATGGCTGGTGAGACTTCATTCTTCTGTGTCTTCCCTTCTTCTCCTCAGAATTGATGGTGGGTTGAGCTTCTGTTCATTTTAAGTTTTAAGTTATACTTATAAAAGTAACTGTACAGTTTGAGCCCCCAACCTCCTACAGTTTTGCTTTGTTTAATATGTTCCTTCTCCATTCTCTCCATCCTTAGGCCTGCCTTTAACTTCTGTCACTCATAGGCAAGGTTAAAGGAAACCTCTCTTGGAAAATCACCTCTGGACTCTTTCCCTTCTGTTAGTATGTTTAACATACATGGAAGAATCTGTACACTGTTCCCAAGGCATTCCTTAATCAGAGCTCACTTGCTTCTGACTTTCTCATGACTGCAGAAAGAGAATTTTAAAAAAAAGCCAGGCGGTGGGGGCACACGCCTTTAATCCCAGCACTTGGGAGGCAGAGCCAGGTGGATCTCTGTGAGTTCGAGGCCAGCCTGGTCTACAGCATGAGATCCAGGACAGACACCAAAGCTACACAGAGAAACCCTGTCTCCAGAAAACAACAACAACAAAAACAACAACAACAAAAACCACTTAGGGCAGCTATGTGGCTCAGTGTTTGGATCACTTGCCATCATTCCCAGTGCCCTGAGCTTGATTCCCAGGACGCATAGGAAGGTAGAGAGAGAGAATTGACACACACCACTCGAGAGAAATACAAGAATAATAAATAAAAACTTAAAAACCACTCATGGTTTACTAGAAAATAACAAGTAATATAGACACATTAGCAACAATTTTTTTATAAAGATAAAGCTTGGCAAGACTAAACAGTGACCTAGTTATCCTTGAAACATCAGAGCACCTTACAACTAACTCTCCTGAAGATGACAGCTATAAACTCCAGACACTGTCTAGAAGGCTGTGTGATGGTATCAGTAGAAGCTGAAAACAGGCAGAAACTAGAAAAGCGCTGCTCTTCAAAAAAGGAACTACGCCAGTTCAGATTCATGCATGTGTGATTTCTGACCCAGATGTACTTCTCAGAAGCCTGAGAGAGAAAGGGTGGCATAGAACTGAGAAGGAGTCACAGTCTGCCTAACATGAGAAGTTAGAGCGTGGAGTTCCCAGCTAACACAACCAGGAGGAATGCTAGACATAAAGAATTGGAAAGGGCCAAACTTGGTAAATAAATGTCATATAAATATTTGGTCCACCTCTGAGCCACACACATATGGAAGAGATTCTGAGGAACTCTAGAAAAGAAGAAATAGTTGAAGACTTTCAAAACTGAGCAAAGTATTCAGCTACTACCCCCACAAGAACAGAATTTGGAGTTTAGGATTTAAATGTAGCCAAATAAATTGCTTACTAGAATTATAATAAAAGTTAGAGAACAAAGTAGCAGAATTTAAGCACATCATTTATAATGTACATAACAATAAGTTATTATATGTGCAAAGAAATAAGACAAAACAGTCCAGAGAGAGTCAAGAGAGAAAAAGTACAAGGTTTCTTTTAATGACACTAATTTCTGAAAAAAAAAATACAACTACTTCCTCTGAAGCCACCTGTGTCCACCTTAAACCAAGTTCAAGTTCATTTCCTCAGCAACCCGCACATTTTCCACGTCCTTTGCTCCATGCTCTGCTCTTTCTTGCTGTAAATCTGGCTAGAGCAGAGAGCAGTAACTGTGCCACAGCTCGGATGCAACATTGTCTTGAAATGTCCTCTGCCAAACAACTTAGTCCACGGCTTTCATTCAACCCCAGTCAAAATTTCAAGACACAGACAGGGCATAGTCAGATTCTAGCAGAATGTAACACAGATGGCCTCTAGTACATTTCCCAGAACAGGCCTTGCTCCACTCTGAAACCTCACAGGGCACAGCCTTTTGCTGTGGTAAGCAATTCTGTGTGCGTTCTGATCTCCTACATTCCTACCACACTTGTGCACCATATATGTGCAGAGCATGTCTATACAGTGTAAGAAACTGTATCCACTTCCAGTAAAAATGTGACTAAGGAGGAAAAATACGTAATAAAGTCTATAACTTTTTTCCCATTAGAGTTAAATCCAGTACTTAAGCAAGCTGTCCCCAAGTGTGCTTGTTGGCTGTGACTCCAGGTGGCCCAATGACAAAAAAAACAACAACAAAAAAACCCCAGCTTGAGTCTCTTCAGCCTGTGTTTCCCAATTTTCTGGGACGATTAAATGCTCCTCTGTAGGAATATGTATTCCATGGAACATTATTCTTCCAAGGGATTAACCGTCTCAGGAATGTAGTTTGTAAAAAGGGGTTGTTCTAGTAACAGGATTAATGCCCAGATGACAAGTATATTGCTGTAATTTGCTAATCTTTGGTGTCCTGCAAAGTTAAGAAGAGGTGACACCTTGGTTTAACAAAAGGTTTTTCTTCAAAGGAGCTTGGTACCCACTGGACAGCTTCCAAATGGACACAAACTAAGGAAACTTGGGGGTACTTCGGTTGCTGTTTCTCCCGCCACCCATGAGAATTGTATTTTCCTGGCACGCCAACAGAAAGGTTCAGTCGGCAAAGCAATTGCTGGGGAAAAACTGCTGCCCGTTTGACCTGTGTCGCCATGACATCTCCGACAAGAGGAAAGGCCTGCACCTGGGACCACACGTGGAAAAGCCAGTGTCAAAGTAGCCCTGCCCATTAAGACTGCAAGTTTATCACTCATCATTCCCATCGCTGCTTTTTATTCCCTCACTGCAGAGCACTGTGCCAGTCTGTAGGCATCCTTGTTTAAACACTGGCTGGGGTCATAAGTGAAATGAAGTTTGGTCCTCATTTACCTCATGCCAGCAGTTGGGTTGGCACACAGCTGCAGAACTGCTGGGGTCCTTTTTATTTAATTTGGCATCCCTTCCTGAGCAGTACTGAGACTGTGCTTCAATGACTCCACTGGGCTCTGCCATAATTTCTGCGTAACATCAGAAAAGGCTGTGAAGAGGTGCCTGAGCAAACCTGAAGGGCCTGCTGCACTTACCAAGCAGGTGCTTTGGCTGAAGTCAACAGAGAGTTAAACTCCAATGCAAATCAAAGCAATATAAAAGATACTGACTAAATTGAGCTGTGAAATGGACTTTAAGGAATAAAATTTGACCATCTTAACACCATGTGCAGGCCTAAGGGGTGGTCCTTTTTGTGGTTTCTCTTAGAATAGCTTTCCTAACATCTGAACAGTATTGTCAAAACCAAAGATATCTCAGGCTCTGAGAGAGTCCTGCTTATTGCGTGGGTTGGTCTTCTGGCTGACGCAGTGCAGTCCTGTTTCTGACATGTAAAGTGAAGTCCAAGTATGATACGTGGAAACAGGTAAGAGTGGTGGGGACAGCAGGCATGATGCAGCATGCAGGAAATGCACCAGTGAATGCATCAACCCCTTCAGCAAAGTTGCCCTTTGCAGAGTTGAGGATGGGCAGTGCTGGGAGGGGGAGGGGGGCTCGCTTGTCTTGCTAACAGCCTGCCTAGCCAGTCAGTGAGTGACTCTTTCTCAAAAAGTAAGGTGGGAAAGCAATTGAGGAAGAGAGCCGACATCAGCCTCTGGCTCCACATGCACCCTATGTCCACCACACACGTGTGAGCCCGCATACATGTACACCCCCAAACATGCCCACTCCTATGTGTTCACATGAACACGTCCACAAATGATTTCTGCAGTCAGAATAGAAGACAGTTTCCCTGGGTCTGCTTGTTTCTCATGTCATGGGTTGATGTTCCCAAATGAGGAGGGAAGAATACCAAGGAAGTAGATCGGTCAGTGTCAGAACTATGAGGTCAGGCCCAGAGAGTACCCGAGACATGGCCTGATTCCAGAGCCCAAGTCACAGATGGACAATGCCTAAGGAGAAGAAATAATCTGTCCAGAAATCACAGACATTCAGGACAGATCCAGTACTGGAGCCTGTATAAACACCGGCTTTTAAGTTGGA
This sequence comes from Peromyscus nudipes, assembly GCA_902168325.1. Classification (NCBI taxonomy): domain Eukaryota; kingdom Metazoa; phylum Chordata; class Mammalia; order Rodentia; family Cricetidae; genus Peromyscus; species Peromyscus nudipes. The sequence continues at coordinate 3,947 of CABHPH010161094.1, forward strand.
AAAGTTTTATTTTTTAGAATTCTCTAATTTTTTCTTTCCTTAAAAAACATTTCAATTTAATCCACCCAGAGTTTTCTTTGGTACAAGGTGCAAGGCTAGGATTTGACTCACTGCTGTTTTTAAACCTTTCTCCAAGCCACTGGCGGCTCTGCTGGCGAGCCCTCCTCTCCCTGCTGGCTTCCAGTGCCTCCTTTACCACACAGAGGGCAATGTCTGTGCTCACTTTTCTATTCCACTCATCTGTTGATTTCTATCCATAGAGTGTCATCATAATTACTGTAATCCTAGCATGTTTTAGTAAGTGGTATGAAAAGTCCACTTTCATTAATCTTCCTTAGGGGGAAAGAGGTCTTTTGCCCATTTAGTCCTCACAATAATAAACATTGGCAGGTTGAAAAGAATTAACATTTCACTCAAGCAAAATAAAACTCCTATGAATTTTCATCGGAATTGCATTAGATATGAAGATTAATGTTGAGAGAACTGCCCTGTGTACCTGAGGCATTCCTCCTGTTGTTTCGAGAATACGGTGTCATGGGAATACGGTGTCGCATTCCACTTATTCAAGTTTTCTTAGACATGGCTCCTTCCAGCTTTGGAGCTCTGTTCACAGAGTTCCTGCACTGTCTGTTTTAGTGTCTTTTCTTGGTACATTTGCGCTTGACATGAGAGAAAAGAGAGAAGGGGGGGGGAAGAGAGGGATAGAGGGAGGGAGAACAAAGCTACTAAAATGTTTTTAATGCCTGTTTCTGCCTTGCCTAGGGCTGAGGTCATGCGGCCTGTTGTCTTTTTACCATTGGATCTGCCGTATTTCTTCAATGTAAAAATGTGTCGTAATCAGAAAATCATGTATCAGGGGCTGGGGGCAGGGCTTAGTGACTAAGAGCACATATTGCTCTTCCAGAGCATCCAAGTTTAGGTCTTAGCACCCACGTCAGGAGGTTCACAGATGCCTATAACTCCAGCTCCAAGGGGTCCAATGCACCTGCACACACACACACACACACACACACACACACACACACACACTTACTAAAGTAAAATCTTTAAAAGGAAATCATGTACTAGAATAACCAAAACCTTGTGTTTGCTTCTTAATGTCAACCGCTGTGTTGAGCACCTGGGCTCTGGGCTCACTCCCAAAGAGCAAATCCTAGGATTATGCTACAGCCACCTAAGGAAAGTGGTATGCGGAGCTGGAAGCTGGGGGAGGAGAAACACCATGTAAAACGTGCCTATGAAACTAGACCCTCCCCACCTCTTCACTTCTCTATGGAAGCCATCCTAGTCAGATGTTCGATTTGATTATATTAAGTTAATCATTCAGTAAGTATTAAGTCTGCAAAAGTGCTCTGCAAAGACTATAGAGGATAGGAAAGTGGGAAAAATGGCTCCTGCTTGCCGGGAGGACCAGCAAGAGAAAAGGATGAAAGACTCTTTTCAGTCAAGTCACTAATTCATTACAGCATGCTGTGCTGATCTAGGCACAGGAAAATTCATTCTACCTAAGACCTGGGCAGATTTTAATTTTTGTGTGTGTGTGTATACTGTGTGTGTGTGTGTGTGTGTGTGTGCCATAGCATGCAGGTAAAGGTCTGAGGGCAACTCATAGAAGTCAGTCCTCTCCTACTGCCCTGTAGGATCCAGGGATGGTGCTACAGGCCTGTACCCAAGCACCTCCTCTTGATGAACCATCTGCCAGGCCCTAGCAGGCCCTGGAGGATATTTTTATGATCTAAAAGAGGAACATTCTACAAAAGGAGTCAAATGAAGTTCATGGCATTTCGTTACTTAAATTAAGCTAACATAGACTACCTCAACCACACAGATCTCAAGCCAGTTGTTACTCAGTCATTAGCCAAATCAGCAGCACGTTTGGGTCTGACCAGGCTAGGCATCATGCTCCTGCCCTTAGGAGGTTTGTAGTCTAGACAGGAAAGTTCCATGGAAAGGTATCAGTTCCTCTTATCCCATGTCTTGAGTTAATTTAACTCTTTCACTGCTGTCCCAGACAAAAGTAGAGAACCATCTTTATCAGACATTTTCTTAAGCTCATACAGGGTCTGAGAACATCTCAACGCAGCCACTGTCCATGTCTCAGTCCTTCAGCAGTTGAATATGGAGGAAGGAGAAGCTATAGTCTGAGTCTTGGGAAACATGGGGAGAGAAGCAACATTGCTTACCAAGAGATCGCTCTCAAGAACCCTCTCTCCATCGTCCCTTTCTCATGATCCTCTTGATTCCAAAGGCTTTTCGCATTCTTCTGTGTAGTGCTGAGGTAGGGAGTGTAGACTAGCGAACAGCAATGTGTCAGCCCTGCCCCAACTCTAGTGTTAAACAGAAACGATGCTTGACTGATGTGGCCAGCTCTGTGCAGAAGTGAGTTTAAGTAACAGCCCCCCTCTCCCAGGAGGAATGTGGTCAGATCAGGGTTCTTAAAGACACAGGAGGTCAGCTGGAAGCCCATGATCTTTTAGGAAAGGGAAAGTAGCTGTACTAGTTTGAATGAGAAATGTCCCCATGGCTCATGTACTTGAACACTTGGTCCCCTGGTGGTGGTGCTGTTTGGGGAGGTTCTGGAACTCTTAGAAGGTGCAGCCCAGCTGGAGGAAGCACATCCCTGGAAGTGGGCTCAGGGTGTTACAGCTTCACCCTGCTTTCAGTTAGCTCTTTCTGCTCCTGTGTGCAGTAGAGAGGTTGAGATGAGATCTCTCGGCTCGCAGCTTCTGCCACCAGATATTATGGACTCTCCCTCTGGAACCATAAGCCAAAACCCAACTCTTCTTCTCTAAGTCGCTTTTGTCATGGTATTTTATCACAGCAACAGAAAAGTGACTAATACAGAGGCCAATAGGGAAGCAATGGCCAAAAGCACTGGCTCTGACGTTAAAAAGGATGCTGATCTTTCTCCCACTTATTAATGATATTCCTGGATCAAGTAATGTACTTAATTTCTTGAAGCTAAAAATTCTTCTTGAAAATCTTTTAATTTAATTTTAGTTTACGTGTATGGGTGTTTTGCCTGCATGTATGTCTGTGCAGCATGTATGTGTCTGGTTCCCACAGAAGCCAGGAGAAAGCATCAGATCCCCTGGAACTGGATTTACAGAGTGCTGTAAGCCACCACGTGGGTTCTGGGAATTGAACCTTGGCCCTCTGGAAGAGCGGGCAGTGCTCTTAACTGGCTGAGCTATCTCCCCAGCCCCAAGCTGAAGATTCTTAACCAGTCCCATGGTGACACCATCACTCATCCCACAGGGATTGCTGTCGTATAAGGAGCTCAGCACAACACAGTTCACACAGCTAGTCCAAGCAGATTGTAGCTATTTACTGTCAAAAGCCAAGTCAGAGTCAGATTCCGTGTCCACATAGCGCCTGCTTTCCAGGGGTAGATTCACATCCCTCTGGCACCTGAAGCTTCACAGATGTGCACTTCAAAATGTACACATGTGATGCTGCTCACTGTGAAGAGCCTCTAACCCGTGGTCCTTCTGTCAGCTTCCTTGCTCACTGGGCAGCCTTCTGACCGGGCTTTCTGAGTGGCTTCTAATAAGGGTAGTCTAGGCTCAGGCTGAACGTTTAATCTGTTTGACCATTGTAGCTCAAAGTAGCATTCCATTCGTGATGTCAATGAGATGATATATTTAGGCAAAATAAAATTCTAATCCTGTAAGTTAAGGGTTATGCCTTGAACTACACACACACACACACACACACACACACACACACACACACACACACAAACAAACAAACAAACAAACTTTGTAGGGGGCCCTAGCTGTCAGCCAACTCCCCAGAGGATACCAGTATTATTGAACCCCAAATTCATAACATCTCCTCTTTCTAAAGGACAGAAGTAAATGTGGGGTCTAGAGATTGCCTTCTTTGAACTATACAGGATAATTTTTAATGTGTGTGTGTGTGTGTATGTGTGTGTGTGTGTGTGTGTGTGTGTGTGCATGGCTGTGCATGTGTGTTCGTGTTTGTGTAGATGCACATGTGTGTACATGTGCATGGATGCCAGAGGATAACGTTGGGTATTATTACCTCCTTGGAGACAGGGTCTTTCACTGGCTTGAGGATCACCAATTAGGCTAGACTGGCTGCCCGGCAAGCCCCTGGGACCTTCCTGCCTCTAGCTCCCCACATCTAGGGTTATGACCATGGGTGATCACTTCGAGCATTTTTCCATGGGTTCTGGGGAATCGAACTCAGGTCCTCATGCTTGAAGGACAAGCACTCTACTGACTGAGCTATCTTCCTAGCCCAAGACAGAGTTTTTAGAATCATCTAAGCAAACATTTTAAAAAATCAGGAAATCTTAGGAAAGACCAAACAAAACATGAACTTCAAAGTTTCTTTTGAAAATCCAGCTGCAACGGGTGGGCCTGGAAGGGCTACCTCCTGCAGGAGGCCCCACCCCCAATACTCGAGCACTGTGGAGCTAGCTTGCCATTTATTATCTGCCTAGCCAGGACACCTAGACTATGATTCTAATTTTAAATAACATTTTCTAAAGATTTGTTTTTTTAAGTGGAAGAAAGCCAGGAAGTAAAAAGTCTATTTCATGAATAGTTTTTCCTTTTTTTTTTTCTACTTAGCACAAACAGACAGTAAGTTTGAAAACATACCATATTATGGAAAACAGCAGAATGAAGCCAGTCTCCTGGGCACAGCTGTGCATGAGCAGACTGAACACAAGGAACTGGTGTGAGGTCAGGACAGGGAAGGACCTCACACTCTGGTGCTGAGTGGGAACGGCACTGTGGACGTGAGCAGTGGGAGAGAGAGCAGAGTGTTCCCAGGAAATCACCCACCTTCCTCACTGTCCTCCCTTGTTTACACTGCTCCCACCTCAACAAGTCCTGCTTTGGCTGATGCTGGAGGAAGGAATAACATGTGGAGATGACAGATGGGGTCCCAGGCAGATCCTTGGCAGCAGCGGGGCATGCAGCATTGGGGTAGAAAGAAAGACAGGTTCGGGAAAAATCTAAGCCATCCTGCTAGAATGGCTCTTCGCGTGAGAGGGACAAAGCCTTATGCAAATTGTCAGGGAGAGGGGTGCCTGCAGAACTCTAATTAGGCCGATTCATGAACATCTAACAAGTTCAGGAGATAATGTGATTCCAGAAAGTACTATTGCTTTATAGCCAAAGGGAGAGGAAATAAAGTGTAATAATCAATGAGGACATCAAGGGGCAGAGACTGTTCAGAAGAATTCTAATGATGCCCTTCAGTTAGAGCAGCTAAGTGATCTAACGTCGGTTGTGTGCCTAAAGCCCTTCCTTTCACAATCCAGACTGAGACCACACAATTAGATTTCAGAGACCCAGCCAAGGCTGTCCATCATCTCCAAGTGCATCTTTTGGGAAAATGTGAGACAGTTCTAAGTGTCCACTCTGGCCTATGTGGGCAGCACCGCTTCTGTTCCTAGAGCACACGGCACCTCTCCAGCCACATGCAGTTCTTGGGAGGCTCCTCAGGCAGCCTCCATCCAGCAGCTTCCCCTGTTACTGCTCGCTTTCCCAGAGGAACTGGCCATTCCAGAAGGTATCAAGCAAACATCGGCCTGAGAGTTACACAGTCAGGTGTGTGGCTCCAGTGGTGACTGAACAAGCCATTTTGTCTTCTCAGTATACATCACAGGCTGAGAAATGGCTCTGTGGATAAGAGCTCTTACTATGTAAGCATAAAGATCTGAGTTTGAACCCCCAGCACCCACATAAAAAACCAGACATGGCCTTGTGTGCCTCTGGCACATGGGGTTGAGGGTAAAGACAGGCAGATCTCAGGAGTGCACTGGATGGCCAGCCCTAGCCAAAGCCCTGAGTTTTAGTGTACTGAAAGACCCTGTCTCATGACAGAGAGTGACAGAGAAAGACTCCAACATTTCCTGAGCCACTGCATGTAAAGGCACTCATGCACAGAGGCATATGCAAGCATGCAGCACACAGAACACACTGGCAAACACATGCACAAAGAAAAGAAATGAGGCAACTTAGTCTTTCAAGACTAGGTGACAGATTTGTATCTTGGCTTGTAGCCATGATACAGGGTAGTGTTGAAACCTAAGTCCTTGGTCTATGGCTTTTCCCTCTAACGTGTATATGCCAGCTTTCAGGCCTTTTCATCTCTAAACATTTACACCATATCATTACTTGGTTATCAAAAGATGATTTGAAGCTACTCTTTCTACTCCAACTTCTAGCCTAATGAGACCTGAACCTCCAAATAAATACCTTCTGGGCTTCCATTACACATATGACTCTGAGGCCATGCTTTTAAAGGAAGTATACAGTGAATCCTTCCACATTATGGTGCTCATTTCTCTTCTCCCAGAGAGCTTTGCCGGGACTAGGAATGCATACTTGAACTCAAGTGCAGTTTAATCAACAATAGGCTAGAAGACGGGAGAGCACAGCCATAGTATTTATCCATCTCAAGTACCTCTTAGGAGATAATGACCCTAGGCCATGATGAACGCGGTTCTATCAGGCCAGTTTCTCTTGTGACTAATGTCATGGAGCTGCCTGCTGTCTTAGTTAGGTTTCTATTGCTGTGAAGAGCCACCATGACCACGGCAACTCTTATAAAGGAAACATTTAATTGGGTGGTTCACTTACAGTTTCAGAGGTTCAGTCCATTTTTATCATGGCAGGGAGCATGGCAGACATGATGCTGATTACATCTTGATCAGAAGGCAACAGGAAGTTGACTGAGACACTGGGCGGTATCCTGAGTAGAGGAAACCTCAAAGCACACCCCAACAGTGACACACTTCCTCCAACAAGGCCGCACCTCCTAACAGTATCACTCCCTGTGAAATTATGGGGATCAATAACATTGAAGCTACCACACTGTGTAATTGTTCTTGGCTTCAGTTTTTGTTTATTTGTTTGTTTGTTTGTTTGTTTGTTTATGTATATGAATGCTTTGTTTGCATGTATGTCTGAACACCAGAAGAGGGCATCAGATCCCATTATAGATGGTTGTGAGCCACCACATGGTTGCTGGGACTTGAACTCAGGACCTCTAGAAGAGCAGAGAAGCCAATGCTCTTAACCACTGAGCCATCTTTCCAGCCCCTCGTTTTAAACAGAGCTCACTGTAACATGTTTACACTGCTCCATTCTCATTCTTGTAACACAAAAGCAACCATAATGAAGTCAAAGAATGAAGGTTTTTATTCTGTTTTGTTTGTGTGAGGCAGGGTCTCACACTGTAGCTCAGGCTGACCTCAAATTTGTCTGATCCTCTTGCCTCAGCTTCCCAAGTGATTGGCTCAGAGTGAAAAGTTTTCTATTTTCACTCATGAAAGTACAGTTCTTATAAAAGTTTCAAGTTTGCACTGTAGATATATCTTTTCCTTCTTCCTTCCTTCCTTCCTTCCTTCCTTCCTTCCTTCC
>CABHPH010161094.1:11752-52086 GCA_902168325.1 Peromyscus nudipes
CACGTGTGCATGTGTTGACTTAGGCTCCCCTATCTACCTAGCTTTTAGTTCTTCAAAGTGGTAGTATGAGGTCAAGCTGACTGTCTCTTAGCATGGACTCAAATGTTCAGATCTAAAGTCCCAGGCACAGAGGGAAAAGTGGGTCTCTTAAGGGAGTGGGCCCGTCCTGAGAGCAGGTTGCTGCTAATATGGAGTGAATATAGAGCAGTGCAAAGGTCCCTTCCTGGACCACTGCCCCTTCAACCTCCCTTCTCCTTGTCCTCTCATGCTTGAAATCCCTCTGTAGAGCTTCTCTCCTTCCTTTTAATTAACTAGAGGATTTACTCTTGTGAAAAGGAAAATACACAGGGGAGACGTAAACCTCCATGCCAAAGGTTCTCATGTTTCTTTCCAGCAGTAGACCCTGTTTCCACTGCAACTAACTAAATGAAGGCTGATGTGTAAATAAATGTGAATGCCATAAGAAGGTAGCACAATTCCCTGTTGACCTTCACATGTTCAAAATTAGGAGCATATAAAATATTGTACATGTGCACATTACATAAATACTCATATATCTCACTCTGATGGCATATAATAAAATATATCTACATGAGTCAGTCAACATTGAAAATCATGAAGTTGTTTTGATTATGGCAAATTATAAATTCAAGAATCGTAAGTAATAACTGTGTAGTCTTATAGCCATTTATTTGTATATTTTATTTTGCCTACACAATATGAAAAAAATCCCGGTGTGAAAAGGCAAATCATTTTAAATAGCCAGTAATTTATTATGGCAGTATAGTCTCAGGACTCCCTTAGCTAAAATAATCCAGACACTCTGAAGAATAGTAGGGAAATTTATTTTAAGATAGAATTCCTAACATCTAGTAACTGCTCCTGTTCCTTAATAACTAAGCATCTGTTGGTAGTGACTCAATTAGGGAGCCTTGAGGAGTGGACTCCACAACAAATTTGAGTCCTGATTATCTTTCCTTACTACATAACCTTAGACAGGTGGTGTCCTTCCTCAGTTTCCTCATCTGCAAAATGGTCATATAAATGGAATATATTCTATAGGTTCAAAGGTCAAATAAGATAGTGTGCATCACGCACTTGGTACCATATCTTACACACTGGACATGCTATATTATCAAAAGACTAAAGAACCCATAGCACTGCATGAAATGTCATTTCCCAATGGACCCTCTTCCTTTTCAATTATCTTCGTACCTTCTCTGTCACCTATTCACTCAAATTTAAAAAACAATCTAATTTGTTTGGGATATTAAATAGACATTTTGAAATGGTGCTTTATTGTTGGTTGGTATCTGCCATAATCAATAAATTACCATTTTTACTCTAGACTACAAAATAAAGCAATGACTACTTTCAAATCACAGAAGCAGCAGCCTAACACGAGGCCATGTCTTGTGCTCTAAGGTTGGTGGCTGAAGCTGTGAAGTTGCCAACTACGCTGTGCCACAGCAGGCATCAGAGGACCCTTCCAGCTTGTAACTGCAGTGGTCCCCCGTCCTAGTGGTCCTATCAATCAGTTTGCACAGGTTTCCTAGGGGTCAGACCTTGACGTGAAAATTGCCTTTTTAAAGAAAAAAAATTTACTTACTTCATGCATATGAATGTCTTGTCTACATGTATGTATGTACGGTACATGTGTGCCTGGTACCCACAGAGGTCAGAAGAGGGCATTGGATTCGCCAGAACTGGACTTATAGATGGATGTGAGCCATGATATGTATGCTAGGAACTGAACTTGGGTCTTCTACAAGAATGAATGCTCTTAACTGCCAAGCCATTTTTCCAGCCCTCAAAATTGGCTTCTTTCACATTTGTTTATCCATACATATGACTATCACAGAAGTTCATATGAGCACATCTGAATTTTCCAAATGTGACCAGTACAAAGCTATAATTGATTTGATGAAATCCCACTGTGCACATGCATGCACATGTAGGGCAGTCTAATGCATTATCATTTTGGTGTCAAACTCAAATAAGCATGTTGTCCTTTGCTGCACTTTAAAGGATTTATCATAAAATGAATTGTGTCTTAAATGTTCACAACCTCTCTAAAACTCATTGTAGTTTTTTGCTACCGTTTGGAAACCAGAGCAGCAAGCCCTGTTCCCTCATTATGCTAGAGGGCAGAGGGAGTTGAATCAGATTCTTTTCTGTGAAGAAGGGAGAAGCACAGGTGAGAATCAAGGAGAAGGAAATAGATTGTTAATGCTAATTCGTTTCTCCGAAAGGTGAGAGTCTTATAGACACTTATTACATGCCAGCAGTGTGAAGATACTTTCTGCAATCCTCATAACAGCTGTACCTAGTAGGCATCATTATCCTGGCTTTGCAGAAAAAGCTAAGGGACTCAGGAGGTTAATTTGCTTACCTGCGGGTTCAAGAATAGACCCACGCTCTGTTCCACTTGATCCCAAGCCCGTTCCACCACACCACCTGTCACCCCATCTAGCTTGCCTCCCCCATAAAACAGAGATATGAGAATGGTCGAGCTACAGTGACATTCATGGAACCAGCTAGGCAGTGGCAAGGCTGAATTGTGAATCCAGGAGCAAGGTCATTTCACTAGAAAAAACTATCAGGTGGCCCCTTAGGAGAAGACTTTGGACAACCAGGCTACCTGGGACTGGCAAAATCAGGATTTCACTTGGGCCCTCAACACCAGACTACCAAGCTTCAAAGCAGATACTGGACAGAGGAGAGAGTGAGCCAGCCCTCTCCTAAGCACCTATTGTATGGAAAGCATTGCTCAGTGCAGTGGAGGATTTGAAAAACATGTAATCCTCATATTTGTATAGGAAAAAAGACATGATCACATGAAAAATTAAATAGTATCACTGGAACAGCCCTCAGCAACAGTCTGTTGCCCTCCCTTGGTCCCGACAAAAATGTAAATTTTAAATGACATGAAACAATGGTGCAATATAGTATGTGAGGATTGTTAATGGTAAGAACTAATACTTTCAGAGTACATATTTGCAGCAAGATCTGCTAATTCATTTGTCTCGATGCCTCCTACAGGATAGATACACTCAATATAGTGCATCTTACATATGAGGAAATAGAGGTTGTCTCCAGGGCATCCCCATCTAGAGAGACTCACATAGGGCAGTGTGACCCAGAATAACCACACTAAGTGCTAGGAAGTGCTCTGAGTCCAACATAGGGTTGGCTGGGGGTGCATACAGGATCTCCCCCCAAAAATATAAACAACGGGATTTGGAAGAAATTAGAGAACTCACGACAGCGTGGCATTTTATGGACATAATTGATAAGTGCATACAGCCTCTAACGGCTTCTCTATGCTCCCCCAACAGTGGCATTTTGTGAAGGAGCTGAACGCCAGCCAGTGTCCCATCATGTTCCTTAGAGCCTCCATTGTTCCAGGAACAGCAGTAGTGTCCACAGACAACACACCACTGCCGCCGCTGCCATGTTGGTGATCAGGAGACACACTTTCAAAACACACTCTCTGTACAACCTCAAGAGAAGGCTGTCTGTATCTGCTAGAGGTGGGGACGCTGAGCATGCCATTGCAGTCCTTGGGTAATAATTGTGTGTCATAAATAGAATGTGGCACTTCAGAATGTCTTTAAAGCTATTTCCTTTTGTTCGACTAATTTAATTTACCAAATGCTCCTGGGGAAAGGGAGGGGGACCAAGATGCTGACTCCACATTTCCTGGGGAAAAAAAAGTCACCATTTCCAAAAAAAAAAAAAAAAAAACCACTCTTAGAGAAATTACATCCGATTGTTGTCTGCTGGCTCCCTCAAACTCTACCTCTGTCAAAATCCTGCCCTGGCAGGTGTGGGGAAGAATAGACGCCGAACTTGAATGAATACCCACATCTGTTTTTGGAAAGGGGGAACAGAACCATCACAGAAGGAAGTAAAAGAGATAATTGCTGGCTTGAACTACAATGCATTTTACTTGTGGGCAGAGGGCCAGCGTACAGCAGGCAAAAAATGCAGGCCCATCTTATTGGAATTCAGGGGTGGGCCTCCGTTCTTGTCCGGAGACAGCTGTAAACCAGCAGCCCATGGCATCACAATCAGGCACGGAGTTTTGTCAAGGAATGCTGATATGAACAGAAGCAGCTCCGTCGGCTCTGCCTGCACCCCTGCCTGGTGCAGTGACAGTCAATCTCTGATTCCAGATGACAAGAACTGGATAAAAACTTCAAACAAATGGCGACCTTTCCAAAGATTAATTTGTTTACCAACAAAATATTCCCTCTTTGTCATCTGAAATGGGGGTGACCTTCACTTTGCCACATCTAGGCTGGAAGGATGCTGACTGCAGTCATCTGTTAAGTTAACTCCATCTCAGCAATTATTCCCTTTTTTATTTTTAGTGACAAGAGGGTTTATTAATTCACTCTGCTTCTTGTTATGGTTTATAAATGCAACAAGCTCGTTCTGAATTACTGCAGTGTAACATCAATTTGTTTAAATCTAATTCTGCTACCGTTGCCAAATGATGTTGTGACTGTAATTGTGGCCATATGCATGGGCTTAAAACACAATCATGGCTTGAAATCACCCCACCCCCGCTTGTGGTACTTCTTCTAATCATTTGACATTAACACAATTGCCTCACTTTCCATTACTTTATCATCTCAGAAATGATTGTGCTTTCAATGGGAGCAATTGCTCTGCACACACCGAGTGAAACAGTAAAGGATGAAGCTCTGATTTGTGGAGTGTGGTTGCTACCCAACCAAGTTAGTGAGGAGCACTGTATAACGTACGAGTCATAAAGCCGAGAAGTCGTCAGAGCATTAAATCCAACCTCATGAATAAATAAAAGGTTCTAAGTTTACATAGCATTATATATTTATTTATTTGGAAAGTGGGACCAAAGAACTGGTATAATTCTCCAGCAACTCATAGCTTGCCAAAAAGAAAAATGCTTTTATGACTCTTTTCTAGGTCATAACAGTTGTAATCAGAGTTATTTGTGCGGCAATTCACAGCGACGTTTTGTTTGGCTATTCTGTTATGCATTCATAATCGTTCTTTTAAAATTCATGTTAACAGTTACATGTTTCAAGCCTTTTAAGAAACCCTTTTTATTTGAAAAAAAATAAATCAAAGTCAAATTTTCACAGATCCTTCAGTGCATTGCACTGTAAGGCCTGACTGGAAGGAGATGCTGTGAGCAGGCAAGAGCAGCATCAGCGCTTGCCTCCCGCCTCCCAACTCCCGCCTCCCGCCTCAGTGAGAACCCAGCAATTGCATGGAACAGGGTTGTTCAGCTTTTACTTAGCGCATTTAAGATCCTAAAATCATTAGTGGTTTTGTATTCCGTGCTTTTTTTAGAAATTGATTTTATGTAAAAAGGGTCACAGAAAATAATGTTCTAAAGGCAAGTTCTGTGGTATGATTGTATGGTGTTGCATGTGTGTGTGTTCGTGTATGCATATGGTGTTGCATGTGTGCATGTTTGTGTGTGCATGTGCATGTGCGTGTGTGTGTGTGTGTGTGTGTGTGTGTGTGTGTGTTTAATGCACTAACATCTTCCATTAGCTCCTTATGGTAGGGAAGGAGACACCTCCTCATCAGATGAAAAATACCACCAGCTTCCAGGAACTAACAATGCAAACTGACTATGTATTCATATTTGCTCATCAAAATGCCTGAATTATTTGCAGACTTTTGACAAGCTGTTCAAGTTGCACAGACATAAGGCAGTGTGTGACCTCGGCAGCCAGGCAGCCTCCCGCCCTGAGTGTGAAGAGGTACTCCAAAAGACCAGCCTCGCTGCTGCTTCTCCAGTTAACTGAGTGTCACCATGATAGACACATGGCCACAGCTTGGGTAGGTGCTTTTAAAAACATATTTTTAAATAAAAGGCAAATTCCAGCTGTATTTTACCTCCAGACGTACTACATGGTTGTTTAAAACCAGATAACTGAGTATTTCCCACAAAGAGCTTTCAGAGCAATGCCTCCATTTCATAAATCCAAACAAAACTATCGCTCTGATAGTGGCATCTGATAACTAGACCAACACAAAATGACAGGTCAACTATTTTGACAGAAAGGCAATAGTTTGATCAAAATCTACACAATGTATGTCCAATTTTAAAGTGGTCTGCTGTTGATTTTTATGGGGTCATTTTCATGAAAAGGATCTTCAATAAATGAGTATGTGTTATTAACATGTCACACAGGGCAGTGAGCTTTCTCAAACTGTCACTGTTCCAATGTCATTGGAACAATACCCATGCTGCTCATTCTACTTGTAAATCTTTAAAAATATAACTAACAGCTAAGATTACATCCTAAAGTTAGGACTGCTTTGAATTCCTTACTTAAGTCTGAGTCTTGGAGTCACAAAGCAAAGCATAATGCCCATGTGTCTCAGTGGACCTCTAGACACTGCCGTCCTCGTCAGAAAGTCTGAGTGCCATGCAGCAGCTGCCCCGGGCTGCAAAGCCGCAGCACTCCACCAGCTAAGCCAATATTAATTCTAGATCGAGGAGGAAAACCAACAACAACAAAAGAGAAATCTGCTGCTGTCTGTACAGCCAGAGAAGTAATATTTTTACTTCAAGGACTTTGGGGCTCCTGGGAAGCAGATAAAAACCTCTTCACATTATTCACACTGACGTTTTAAATAAAGTTCCAACAGGAATAAAAATATCTAACTTTCTGGTTATTTCTTAGGCTAGGAAATATTTCTAGGATAAAGTGCTCTTAATCCAAACCTGTAAGAATAATATAAAGCAAATACAGAGGCCAGAGTGACTGAGTGCCGCGGATGATCTAGGCAGTTGAAAAACAGAGGAAACTTGGATGATTTAATCTGAGATAATTAAGCAAGTTAGAAATGGTTTGACAACTTCAGTCCTAAAATTAATCTTGTCCTTAGTTCTAATTTCACTAAAATATACATTTAAGAGCTCTGAGAGGAGCCAAAAATTATAAATGTCTTTTCAAAATACATAGATTTCACCTTAGAAATTGCTGTTAGTATTAGAAATGATGCCAAATAGTTTCCTAGTTAAGACAAAGCACCTAGATGTTGCAGGAAATCCACAGCATGGGAAGAGGCCAGTCCTCCCTCTGGAGCACCTCAGCCACGAGCCAGCAGCAGTGGGTGCCGGCTGGCTCTCGGGCTGCTGCGTGGGACGCTTTGTCTCCAGCACTTTGCTGCAGGAGGAGATGCTGCCCCACTCGCTTTGGGTTGGGAAATCTTGCTTATGTGTTGCACTGTTACGAGGGTGTGCCCCTGGGAAGGATGCGCCGAGGAGGTCTCCCTTTGCTTTTTCTGGTGGGAAGCCTGCCGAGCAAACTGTCCTAATTCCTCTACTAAGTCTTCTCGGTGTTAACTTTCCCTCCTTGTTAAATTATGCCACTAGCTCCTTCAAAAAGTGTCAATCACAACAAAAAATCAGAATGAACTACAAATAGATCTTTAAAATAAGTCTACATTTTTCATAATCCTTACTAATTACAGACAGAATGAAAGCCACTTCATTTCATTTTTTAAAATATCCTAAGGACAAAAGAATCAGTCTTACTTAAAACTCTGCATTCTATCTTACACCACTACTAAGCGGCCTGAAAGCTTTTTTAGAATTAGGAGTTCGTTAGAGCAGCTCATCGCTTACCTGTGCTTTTCTCTGGTTGATATATGGCAAACTGATCCCATAGTTGGCATTTACAGCAGCTCTGTGGTGCATGTTCTCTGGATCCCGCAGGATCTTTACATTCATCTCTATCTTTGGCTGGAACAAAGAAACAATGAAACTTTTATGTAAAATGAACAAAAATGCTTACTAACATTTTATATCCTTTGAGGAATATAAAATTCTTGGAAAATAATAAGTTTAATGCAATTCTCACTGAAAAAAAACCTGGATCTTTTATTTAGGCTACTAATCAATCCTTTTTTATTCGGAGAAAAGGAAGATTTTCCTCTGTGTGTTCTATTTGTGCACAGATACATCCTCAGATGCCATTCATCTACTCAAAAACTAATGCTCTATGTCAGCCAGGATGGACAAAGGACAAGAATCTCTCATCTCAATTTACTCCTGGCTTTCCAGGTCAAGGACTAAGTAAATAAAATCTATACTCCAGACACACAGGTAGAGGGCTCTCTTGGTCTGTTAATGTGGCCACATTCCTCTAGGGACATTTCAGGTAGCTGTTGGACATGACACAATTTTACCACACCAAATGTGTCTATTGCCTCTGCAGAGATTTTGCCATCGGTAATTAGCACTTTTGTTAGGCAACAAAAAAGCATCTTGTTCCAATGACCTGTTCTTCATTTTAAAGGATTCCTATCAGAATGGCAGTAGTGGAGGGCATTGGAAGGATGTCACAAGACCTAGGAGACCACCCTAGCCTGGACTGCTGGGTGGGACTCAGCAAAGTCACCTCACTTCTCTGCAAGTCAGTCTGTTTGCTTGTTAAGGGCAATAGCTGGGTGTGATGCTCTCATGAGGTGCTGCCCTGAGCATCAGCAGTCTATGACTTCAGGTTAAATTGACAGTTGGCCCTTAGGAATCACTTGTGAGATGTTGTATGACTTTTGTCCCACAATATAATTTACTGACCTGTGCTTTGGTTCACAAAGCTAAGTCAGCTCAGCACTACCTAGTTCCAAAACATTTTTATCTCCCCAAATTAGGCCTTGCATCCACTAGCAATCACTCTCTAGTCCTGCTACCCCTATCCCAGCAGCCCCTAGGACACTTTCTGTCTCTATTCATAACTAACTCTATTCTGGACGTTTTGTACAAACAGGAGCACAATATCTGCGCTTTGTGGGTTTTGCTTTTAAGGGAACTTGGAGGTATGAGGAGCAACTAGGAAATTTGATTTGGGTTCCATCAAATATTTTAGTTCAGAGGGTGATCCGAGGCAAGTGTTAAAATGGTTGCAGCAACCCAACAGACTGCTCCACAGAGTCCACATGTTTCTTCCAGCTCAAGTATTTGTAAGAAGACTGAGGTCAACGTGAAGAGGAGTCTACAGAAGGAATGAAGGGACAGGTCTTGTCAGAATGAGCTGGTTCCTAACACATGCTCTGCACTTCCCTTCTGTTTTCAATTGCTCCTGAATAACCAAACCTCCAAATAACTGTCCTCAACTGCCCTCCGCATTTAACCCGTGGAGACACATGTCACAGACAAGGCATGTCTGTGATTCTCTCCTCTAAGTACATGTGATAACAGAAGTAAGGTGGAGCCCAGTTACGCTGGCTTTCTTTCTGCGGCTAACCCGCACTCCCAGAACTCCTCCAGCGTGTTTGCAGAGAGCCAAGTGCCTTTTTAAAACTGAAATTAATACCTGAACATAATTTTTTCCTTCTTAATTAAACTTTCAGGATAATTTCCATCCTACCAAGGATCAGGAAATTGCTAATATGTATTATATTGACTGGATGTGGTTTCTGTAATTAGGGTGCTTTAGGAATGTGGATTGTGGATACAATTGATAGTAATGGCTTCATCTATCATGTCTCAGCTTCGTTAGAACTTTTTAATTCTGGGATCACTGGCTCAGTGGACCAGAGAGGCTTTCTTAGCTTTATCAGGCTCCATCAACTTTGTGTGGCTACAGGACAGGCTTGGGGAAGGGGTGAGCGGAGGTGCTGTGAGCACCAGCATTAGGACTCAGTTGTTCTCTGCCCTACTTTACACCTCTGGGCACAGATACTCTGGAACTAAGTCAGACAGAAATGGTAGGTTGGAATACTGACTCTTATTGTGGGCTCCTAGAACAATGCACCTAAAATCATTTAATAGTCTCATCTTCACCATTTTGACACCAAAGCATGAGTTTATCAAAATGATAATTCATAGCCTGCATGATTTGATTTCTCTTCTAAAATATTGGATTCTGGGCATGGTGACACATGCCTATAATCCTAACATTTGGGAGGTGGAGACAGAAAGATTAGAAATTCAAGGCCAGCCTTGGCTACATGAAAACCTGTCTCAAAAATAATAAAATAATATAAAAACAAATACTGCCAGGGGGATGGCTCAGTGGGTAAACACACTTGCTGCTAAGCCTTACAACTTGAGTTCCATCTCCAGGTCCCACATGTAGGAAAAGAGATCCCACTCCTGAGTGTTGTCCTCTGACCTCTATACAAGCACATGTGCATGAATGAATGAATGAATGAATGAATGAATGAATGAATGAATGAATGAAATTTAAACCTAAGTAAAAATATATGTCAGGCTGGGGGTGTAGCTCAGTGGTAGACTACTTGCCTAGCACCTGAGAGGCCCCGGGTTTGATGCCCAGCAATGAAACAAATATTAAAGATGGCTTCACTGAAAGTCATGATCAAATAGATTCAATGCTTAAATCTGTCTTATACAGTCTGTAGGATGCTTTGCTTATCAGCTTGGGCTGTATTGTCAGATCTTGGGCTGTATTGTTTTTCTACGAAAAACAATTATACATTTAAAAACCAAAAGGAAATGAATCATTCCATTAAGCAAAAAAGCCACTCTCTGGAAGATGATCTTTCACTGGCAGTAAGAGAAATATCAGAAATAACTTCAGAAATTTGTCTTCAATTGGTCAAGAAAAGGCAGCAATTTCTTTCATCTATTTTGAGTCATTAAACAATCTAAAATTTGCATTCTCTCCTTTTGATAGTAATTACAAGCAGATATATCAAATGTGACTCTCATTTAGACTTTGGTTTGTACGAACAAAACTTATTATCAGAGCCAATTACTGTTTTACCTACATGGCTGCACAGAAGCAGGGGCTCAATTTTCATCTCATCAGTGATTTTGTGGTATTTATTTTATTACTATGCCCACAACGCCATATAAGAAGGAAATGGCTTATGCTATTAAAACTAGGGCTGGAATACAAGAGGCTAAGGTTGCTTCTAGAAGAACTTCTGAATTAAAAACACTAGGCAGCATGTAATGCCAGCTCCCCAGACATGGGTAGACCATAAAACAACACACATCTATCCGAGGAGTAGCTCCCACACAGAGTAATCAAAATTGAAATGCTTCGCAAACAAAGTTGAGAGAAGCTATTTGCCAAGTTACAGTATTATCAGCAGAACACTGCTCTCAACAGTGTCTGCCCCGAGTAATGTCTTCTAAAGTGGATATTGCTTAATGCTGTATTCCCACTGGTGAAAGACGTCTGCCATTTAAATCTAAGAGCCAGAGAAAGGACAAATAGGAAAATAATTCGGTCACCTTTCATTCGTTCTCACAACCATGGTTTTATATATTGAAAAGAGCAGTAGACGGTGAGTCTCAGTTTGAGCCACATGAGTTAAATTTCTCATCTGTAACATGGGGAATAATATCAGACTTCACAGGGTCATTTGTACGATTCAAATGACTGATATATGTTGAGTATCTTATAAATTATAAAGTGCTATTCAGGGGGAAATTCGAAAAGAGAGCTTACTGGCAGGTGGGGGAGGGAGACTGCAGTGAACTAAAATACTTCAAATATATTACAACCGTGAGTTCTTACTGGTCATCCTCCAAAATACCTAATGATAACACCAACAAATTAACTTGGAATTTGGAAAATAAAAAGGAGTTAAGCATTTAGCCTACTTTCCTTTAAAACTCTATTTCATATTCACCAAAAATGGTCTTCGTAGACGTTAATAAATGCTGAAGGACTGGCAGAATTCTAAAACCACTACAGTCCCTAATGCAGTCGTGCATCCGGGTAGCATTGACGGTTGCTAAGGTCGCTCGTGGTAGACAGCTGTAGTTTTATAAGGGGCAGAGCTTACTAGACTGACTGACTTACTGACTACAGCTGGACTCACTGATCAACCATAGCATCATTAACAGAGTCAAGATACCATAAAGCCATGCATGGCAGCTCAGGCCTGTAATCTCAGGGTCATCCTTGGCTGCATGGTGAGTTTAAGGCTGGCCTGGACTATGGAAGACTGTTGAGAGACAAGGGAGGGGGGCGCAGACTTTGTCCACAGAAGATAGGGATGAGGGGAAGGAGGTGAAGAGTGGCAGAAATCATGATAGCTGTTAAAGCCAAGTACAGTTAGGTACATTTCATTGTATATTTGTGTCTATTCAAAAATACTTCTTAATAAGTCATTAAATTATGGTGCAGTTAACACGTTTAATTTATTTTTATCAGCTTTTCATTCTAACATCCTATTCTCAATGGCTTCCCTCCTTGCCTCCCTGTCGGAGAGGAAGGCTCAACAAGCAGAACCCCCCCCCCAAGTCCCTCCCCCCCAGGCTCAGCAGCACCAGCTCTATGCTGTTTACAAATAGCCGGACTCTAGCCTGATGCCTCAAGTTATCAAAGCTGTAAGGATAACCACTGCTTTCCAGATGCATCTGTCCTTTTTTCTGAGAACAGAAGAATGAGAGCAAACACTTACTCAGCTTACTTTGAGCCAGGAACAAGTAGGTAGGTACTGTCCCATCCAACTTCAGCTCAGCTTAAAATGGAGAGAGGAAGTACTCAACAGCTGCCTACCTTCCAGCCAGGGGAACTGGGCAAGAGACTGCTCAGCCTTATGACCTGCCAGCGGGGAGGATGATTTGCCGCTGACCCCAGGTCTCTGTCCATCACTGGGAGGGACAATAAAGAGAGGCTTCCTTGGGTATGTCGGTCTAGGATGGTCTTTCTTAGGAGATGGTAATGACATTAAGACCTGAGTGAAGAAAGTCAGTCAGTCATGCAAGTCTCTGGGATTCCCTGAGGAGAGAGGAACTAATTATGGAGCAGAGACAGCTGCAGGGGCCAAGACCACTGGAAGCTGGCCTTCACAACCGGGAGGAGCACACTTCTTCCACTGCGGCTGGAAGGAAGAGGAAGAGGCGCTCATCTGCTCCCCTCCCTTCAATGAATGTGACAGTAAGGAGGAGAGAGAACAAGCTGGAGGGCAGGTGGGGGATGTGCAAGGGATTTCAGTACCGAAAAGTGAGAGCATTACCGTGCTGAGTTGAGTGTCACTTGAAACCCGGAGGCCATAAAACTGAAGTCAGGGCCGTCCACATCACTATGAGATGTGCCCCGGTCACAGACAGCAGAGTTGGGAGACAGACCAGGATTCCGTGAGCGTGTGATTATAGCGCTGTGCCACTGACTCTGATGTTAAGCGGGGGAAGCCCTTTTGAGTCCCTTGTCACATGCCAGAGTAGATGACTGCTGAAATTCTTTAGTCCCACAGGGAAGCCACCAGGGACCTTCCCTCTCCTGCTATACTGTCCCCAGAGGCTGCTGCCATGCTTGGCACCTGCGCAAAGCTGGCTGCCATGGTTTCAAATGCCATGCTTGTTTCTAGCAAAAGGAAAGGGGAAACAGGGACAGCAAAGCGATGTGGCATCTGTGACAGTCCCCTTCATCACAAAGATGAGCAGATGACCCCACTAGACTACTGCTCAGTCCTCCTGAGGTGAAGTGGGTCCCACCGCTACACTGTACTGCAGGGAAGACAGAGAAATGGACGATCTTAGCCATGGTGGGGTGCACATGCCATGGTAAGGAGCACAAGGAGCCCTGTCAGTGATGGGCATGGGGACACACGCGGTGTAGAAAAGAGCTTCTGCCTTAACTGTGGAGTCTAACGAGCTGAGCAGGAAAGGAATAAAAAAGCAGTAAGACGTGAGGTCACATGGTCAGTGTTGCAGGTCCTCACAGCGGCATGAGTTGCTAGAAGCAGCTTGGGATGCTCTGAGGTGATGCTCTTCCTGGTTCTGACACAGCCGGGACCCCGAGTTCAGGGCAGGTTTCCCACACTGCTGTACCGGCCCTGCCCCACTGTTTGCTGAATGCCTGTCTCAGGACTGTGGGTTCCCACAGCTCACAGCGCATAGCTGCACTGAACCCGAAACATCTGAGGTGAAGAGTAGCTCATGGGGTGAGGAAAGGCAAGGCAAGGTTTTGTGTTTGCGTTCTTACAGTCTGCCACTGTGACACAATTATTAGTTTACAGGGTGTTGTGCCAAGGGTGACATTCTGTGCAACTTTTAAAAACCTTTAATTACATTTATTTATTTACTTAGGGGTTACAGGGGTGTGGTGAGTGTCAGGGGACCACTTTGAAGAAGTCAGTTTCCTCCTAAGATGAGGGGGCAGGTGATCCAACTTAAGTCATCAGGCTTGGTGGCTAGGGTCTTAACTTGCTGAGGCATCTCACCAGCCCCCAAATATTTGTGACACTCCAACTTTTATTTTTTAACAAAGTCCTAGTATGTTACTCAAGTTGGCCTAGAGCTCATCACACACACACACACACACACACACACACACACACACACACACATACACACCCCTGGCCTCCTGTGCTGGATAATAGTATGTGCTGTTTATGTTTACATAAAGAACTCAACCTCGGCTGGCTAATAGTGTAGAACCTACAGCATCTTCATGGTCTTTCAGAACAGAGAGACCCAACTTCTGTCCAGTGTTTACAGCACACAGGCTGCTGCTCACTCCATGGTCCCCTTGCTATGAATTCTTTTAGATGTTGGTGGCCAGAGAACAGCGGCTCCCCTGGCAAGCTGGCTAACACGGCATTTGAAATTGGGGTGCCATTTTCCAGATGTTAGTTAACTACAGCATGCCCTATAATAAACTCTGGGCAGCAGGCCGGCAAGATGGTACAACCGGGAAAGACGCTGCTGTCAAGAAGCCAAGTTCAGTCTCCAGGATGCACATCCTGGGAAAAGAGAATGGACTCTGTCTCGCAGCCATCCCAACCTCCACATGTGTGTCCTGGCACGTGTGCTCCCAAACTCCACACAAGCAAGAAAGTGATTGTAAAAATAAGTCTTGGTAGTAGTTCATACTTCTGGAAAAATTATATAAATAAAATATGCAATTAGTTGAATCTTCTCATGGAAATATCATTAATGGTATAGGCTTACAGGCCTATTTCTGAGACCCAATAGACAACCCCAGTTCAGTAGGAATCACGTGCCATCAGTTACAACTCAGCTGCACTGTAACTATAAACCTCTTCAAAGAATGTGTAGTACATATGCACACCAGCTAAACTGTAACAAACAACAGTAAAAGCATGTGTCTGGCAGTCTCCCAAAATAGTACATAATTCTAATGCGACTCACAAGTGAAGTCAGTATTACTGTAACAAATCAGAAAGTGAGACCAAGAAACACCCCTGACTGCTGCATGTTCAATTTCCAATCCGCTTTTGGTCATTATTTAGAAACCTTTTACAATTGCCAAATTCTCTGTGACCCCTACATTTCAAAACACAGCCTACAGTTGAACTGGCCAATGAGCTGGTATTTTCAAGTTGTTTGGGTTTTGTTTTACTTTCCTTGTCTACCCCAACTAGAATGTGAGCTTCATGAGGGCAGAGAGATGGATTGGCTCACGCCTCAGGTACCTTGGAGGCTGGTGGGGACGAATCACAAAAACCATCATGAACACCTGCATCTGCTCCGTGCTCACCGTGTAGAGCACTGCTGGGAAGACGCTGGGAACATGGAACCTGTGACCCTTACAGCGGCCCTACAAGATGTGCGCTGTCCTCACCCACATCGTGCATGTAAGGAGCCAGGCCACAGAGACAGCAAGTGATCAGCCAAAGTGTAACTAGCAAGTGATGGGACCAGGGGACAAGTTCAAACCAGGCAGTGCCTCCCTTCAGAGCCTGCTCCAGGTTCCAAACTTTTTACACATGGGTGACAGCCACAAACTGAAGTGTCCCTGCTTTGGAAGTGAAATAACGCAACAGGAAAATCTCCCCACCCCAGCTTTGGTAAAGAGCCTGGGACACCATCTGAGGACTCACAGGGGCAATCTGAGTGTGAACTGGGATGTATTATATTCACAAGCACTGTTGACTGTATTAGGTGTGATAATGGTATTGCAAGTGGGGAAAAGCTCATTTTAAAAATGCATGCTAAAGCATTAAGAGGTGAAATGTCATTAGGTCTGTACTTTAAAACGCTTCAGTAAAAATAGATGAAGCAAAAATGGTAAAGGTTAACAACTGTAAGATGTAAGCAGAGAAGAAGGTGGCCATTCATATACTGCTCTGTTGCTATGTTATCCACGACTTGCACTGTTTTGGGGTTGACCTGAGTGGGGCAACGGGGAGCAGGAAGACATGACAGACACTCTACAGGAGAGTGGGACCATGCGGGCTGGGTGCTCTGAGCCAGATGCATCACCAGGCACCCGGAAACAGCATGTTTGCCGTATCCCTCTGAATCTGAATGGAAGAGACTGGTTTATTGTGGTCGCTGGAAGCCTTTATTTTCTCCATCACTCTACACATTACTCAGCCTCTCGGACCAAGTACAGAAGAGCATTCTGGGGCTGGAGAGATAGCTCAGTGGTTAAGAGCACTGGCTGCTCTTCCAGAGGTCCTGAGTTCAATTCCCAGCAACCACATGGTGGCTCACAACCATCTGTAATGAGATCTGGCTCCCTCTTCTGGCCTGAAGGGATACATGCAAGCAGAACACTGTATACATAATAAATAAATCTTAAAAAAAAAAAAAAAAGAAGAGCATTCTGATCTGACCACAGCGTCCAGCTTGCTTCATACTCCGCTTAATCAGACTGGAGCATATTTATTTCTCTTTCTACTGCTGCCCTTCCATGTGCCCAGTCTTTCATGAATGCAGGCTCCTCTGCCTAGGAACTCATTCCACACACTCCTTGCAGCAGAGTGACACACACACACAAGGGCCTCCAAGACATCTGATAAAGAAATTGATGATGTACAATCCTCTGCTTCTCAAACAGGGGTACACTGGCAGTTATGCGTAGAGTGGGATGATGATAATAAACACCAGACATAATTCTGGGGCTCTGGTCTTATTGAGACCTCTTGGGGCAAAATTCACTAGTTGTATATTGAAACAAAAATGAACACATAACGAACAGCAATGAAGTTCTTTTTTTCTTATATACTTTGGGTTTGTTTTGAGACAGGGTCTCATGTAACTCAGGTAGCCTCCAACTGGCTACACTAACTCAGGCTAGTTGATCCCCTTGCCTCCAACCCCCAAAACAGGCATGTGGAGTCACACCTGGCTGGTTTTGCTGTCTTTGCTGTTTGTCTAGTTAGAGTTTACTCCGAATTTCTTTATGGAGCCCAAGGTGGCTTCAAACTTCCTGGGTCCAGTGTTCTTCTGGCCAGCCTCCCAAGGAACTAAGACCACAGGGGTGTGACACCAGAATGAGTTTAGAGATAAACAAACAAACAAACAACAAAAATAACCACCAAAGATAGTTCTTACAGGCTTTAAGCTCTTCAAACTCAACCCTGGACCTACAAGGTCACATTTTTTTGCTGTTATGACTATTCAACAGGAAAATTTCAGAAATATACCATATTGCAGGTTAAACTGTTTATTCCAAAGTTCCTTATTTTTGAAATTGCATATATTTTGAGAATAATTATGTGAACATACTTTCTTACAGCATCTGTGAGCAAATAACATCTTTTATTTTTAACAATTCAAAATATACTGCTTTACCTGGGCTTAAGGTACTCAGGTAAAATACCGGGGGGGGGAGGGACACAAGATACAGTGAGTGAGAGGCTAGCCTGGGTTACACAGAGAGACTCTGTCCAAAATCATCACCATCATCCAGTAAAAATTTAAAAATCCACACTCAATCCAAATTGTATTTATCTGTTTATGTCCATGTACTGGATGGCCAGGCGGTGGTGATGCACGCCTTTAATCCCAGCACTCAGGAGGCAGAGCCAGGCGGATCTCTGTGAGTTCGAGACCAGCCTGGTCTACAGAGCAAGATCCAGGAAAGGCACCAAAGCTACACAGAGAAACCCTGTCTCGGAAAAAAAAAAAAAAGGCCCTGTACTGGATGTATTATTGCAAACAAACTGTCTGGAGGAATGCACAGGCCAAGCAGTTTGGTGGAGAAGAGGGATGAGGTGGTTAGCTTTGCCTCAGCATCTTTGTGTTATAGTTTTCATTTGATACTGTTGTAGGAAGCATGCATTGTTGGTAAATTATGTATAGATGATAAATTCAGAGACAATTCAAGTGAGTATTCCAATAAGCAAGTCTGGAGACTGTTGATTTTATCTGCAGTGTCCAGTGTAATGGCTCATTTTCATTGTCAACTTGACTGCTTTTAGAATCACCATGGAAACACACCTGTCTCTGAGGGTGTTTCTAGATGTCTGAATGGAAGGGGGGAGACCATCCTGACTGAGGTGGCACCATCCCACAGGCTGGATGGAATCTCAGACAGAATACAGAGGAGAAAGCCAGTGAGCAGCAGCATTCAGCTCAACTTCCTGACTGCAGACACGTGACCTCCCACTCGGGCTGCCATGCCTTCCTGCCAAGATGGACTGTGCCTTCACATGGTGAGACAAATGATGCCTTCCTTCTTCACATTGCTTTGGTTTGGTGTTCTGTCACAGCAACAGGAAAAGTCACTAATGCATCTATAATTCTGAAAATAAGATTTCAGGTTCCAGCTGGGCGGGGGTGGCACACGCCTTTAGTCCCAGCACTCAGGAGGCAGAGGCAGGCAGATCTCTGTGAGTTTGAGGCCAGCCTGGGCTACAGAGCGAGATCCAGGACAGGTGTAAAGTTACACAGAGAAACCCTGTCTTGAAAAAACTAAAGAGAGAGAGAGAGAGAGAGAGAGAGAGAGAGAGAGAGAGAGAAAGATTTCAGGTTGCAATTTTACTCACTAATATTTCATCACTGCTTCTATATTTTTTCAAGAGGAATCCTTCAAAAAAGGTGAGAATACTCCTATAATTTTTAAATTGTCAATTTTTTGTAAAACTTAAGATTTTCATATATTAAAAAGCTTAAGAAATAATTCTTAGTTGTGATCCTTAATTACAGTTGAGCAACTCCTAACTGCCACCTAAGCCTTTTGGCAAGAATTAGAATTCCAAAAACAGCTATTCACTTTGGGGGCAGACTATGAAAAAGAAACTGGGCTTGGCCTGGTTTAAAATGTTGAAAGTCAGTGATCAACGGTTGGAATCACCTGGCTGGATTTTAGACCTACTTACAAGTACAGGCCTTTATGCTGCAGGAGGAGGAGCCTGCTTTCCCTGCACTGTCAATGACAGCCAGAGCTGTCCATGTGTCCGCAGATACACTGAAGCTCTCCATGCAGTCCTGGCTGTCTTGTAACTCTCTATGTAGATCAGGCTGGCCCTGAACTCAGAAATCCACCTGCCTTTGACCGTGGTGTTGGGATTAAAGGCATGCTCCATTAGTCAGAGCAGACACACATTTTAAAACAGATGTCACCTGGGATGTCCAGGGAGTCAGGCCTGGTGGGGAAATCAAGTCAGGGTGGGAAAGGTCCATGCCCTCTGTAAACAGAGCTCCCCTAGTCCAGAGAACACGGTGCTGTTCCCATTAGCACACGCTTCCTTGTCTTTATACTCATGTTCACTTACTAGGGCTGAAAACTCTTGCAGAAAAAGTAAATTTCTGAGCAGCGTTTAACTTTCTTATGGAATAATAACAACAACTATACATTTTACGGTGATCCTAATCTCAGATATTTTCATCGTTTTTATAGGTCGGAGGCCTCCAGTCTCTGGTCTTGTGAACCAACTGTGGCCCTTTCTAGGTTTCTTAGCAGAAAACACACACATACACACACACACACCTCAAACAACAACAACAAAAACCTAGAAATTGAATAGAAGCAGCAGCTACTGAACAGCAGGCAGCCGGAAGTGTGAGCGCCCTTACTGCCGCACACTGTCATCAGGGTTTATCATTGTCTGCTGTTCTGTTGATGCTTTGTCTCCTCTGACCCACCTAGAAGTTCTGTGGCAGCAGAGACCTGATCTATCTTCCTCATCCCAACATGTCCTCACCAATCCTTGGCAAGCATCCACAGACAGTGTCTGGGCCTAACGTAGCAAGAGCCATGACAGAGGCCGGAGTGGGCTGCCCTGTGAGTGCAGAGGAGCCCAAAGGGAGGCTTAACTTGGGCATGAGCACACCTTTGGTGGTCTCTGTGGCGGTTTCATTTGCTCATTCAAAAAGTATTTATTGAGAGTCCTCTGGCACGGCATAGCCATGGACAGACTGGCACAGATTCTCCACTCACTGAGCTTGAATCTAAAAGAACAACAAACCTTAAAAAAATAAAAATAAGCCATGCAATTCCCTAGCCAATTACATCTGTGCAAGTGTGATCAAGGAGAAATGCAAGGTAATGTAAGCACTAAAAAGGGTTTCCTCCGCATGACTGCTACGTAACTCTGTGAATATACTAAAGCTCTAGCCAACTAAGCACTGTAAAGTAGTGAGTTTTATGATTTGGGCATTTGAATTAAAAAAAAAAGCTGTCATAAAAAGAATACCACAGTGAGTATGAGCACACTTTGTGGCTCTACATTTCTGGGTTCAGAATCCCGACTCAGACACTCATAAGCTGTGTGCTCCTGGACAATATATCTTGCACCCTGTACCTTGATCTCTTTCCAAATAAACTGAAGGTACTGGCAATGCCCCCTTCTAGGACTGTCCTGAACGTTAAACATGTTGGTATTTCCACAGTAATGATAATTTGGGACCCAAGGGAGATGACCTATGATGACTTTGGGATAGTCAATACACACTGCATGTTCCTATCCCTCCCCAGAGCACACATTTTACCCTGGTATGATACTATTAGGAGGCAAGGCCTTTGTTCAGTGAGTGGATTATAAGGGTGGGCCCCTCGGGAACGGAGTTAGTGCCAAACTGGGAATGGCCCTCATCACATACCAGCTCTGCCTTCTGACTGGGCCTTGTAGCATCAGTAACTGTAAAAGGCAGACTTCTTTTATGTCAGTCTGTGGTATTCTGTTGGAGAGAGCTGAACCTACTAACACAAAGAGGGAATCAGAACCAAACTGAAAAAACACTCTGTGGAGGCAAAGTCAGAGACCTCATGAACTCTTTAAAGATCTATACTCCTACACCGGGCTAGAGAGATGGCTCAGAGGTTAAGAGCACTGGTTGCTCTTCCAGAGGTCTTGAGTTCAGTTTCTGGCAACCACATGGTGACTCACAACCATCTATAATGAGATCTGGTGCCCTCTTCTGGGGGCAGGGAGACATGCAGACAGAACACTGTATACATAATAAATAAATAAATAAATAAATAAATAAATAAATAAATAAATAATCTTTTTTTTAAATCTATACTCCACCAAACTGAAAAATCTAAAAAAAAAGATGAATTTCTAAACGCATACAAACTACCTAAGTAAAGAAAAGTAAATAATTTAAATAGACCCATAATACCCAGTTAGATAGAAGCAGTAATTAAAAATCTCCCAACTGAAAAAAACCCAGGGCAGATAAATTCAGTGCAGAATTCTACCAGACCTTCATAAAACTTACACCAATACTCTTCAAACTATTTTGCAAAATAAAAAACGAAGGAACATCACCAGATCTCTTCTACCAAAACAGTATTACCCTGATACCAAAGCCAACCAGAGATTCAGGGATGGTTTAATATACATGAGTCAAAAAACAAAATCCACCACAGAAATAGATGAAAAGACAGAAAAAAAAATCATCTCATTGGATGCAGAAAAGTCCTTGAAGAAAATCCACCATCCCTTCATGGTAAAAGTCCTGGAGAGAATAGAGATATAGACAACATATCTCAACATAATAAAGGCAATTTACAGCAAGCCCACAGCCACCATCATGTTAAATGGAGAGAAACTCCAAGCATTTCTACTAAAGTATGAACAAGACAAGATGTCTCCTTTTTCCATTCCTACTCAACAGACAACCAGTGGGGATCAAGGCAACAAACAGGAAAGGAAGAAGCCAAAGGATCTTTATCTGCAGATCACATTGTGGTTCCCTAAGACTCTCGAGACAGCACCGTGGGCTGGTAAACATGCTCAGCAGAGTAGCAGGAAACATTCCTTCTGAACCCAGTTTGGAAAAAAAAAAAGTGTACTTTGATTGACTTTACTTCTAAAAAAAGTTCTTTTGCTAAGAAATTAACTGTGCTATAGACACATCCAAAACAACAGTAACATCAAATTATAGAAACAGACCAAAATGTGCGTTATATTATCTAACTTAAAACACAATGTAAATATTTGCTCTTTTTAAAAGTTTAGCAGTTTCCTCACAGAGCCTGAAGCAGCAAGCACAGGGCCCACATGGGTCTGCACCAGTTCCTCTGTGTTGTATATATTATAGCTTTTAGCTTAGTATTTTTATGAAACTCCTGACTATGAGACCGAGTAGGTCTCTGACTCTTGTGTCTGCTCTTGGGACTCTTTTCCTCCTGTTGGGTTGCCATGTCCAACTTTGATATGACGGTTTTTGCTTTATCTTATTATATTTTATTTTGTCATGTTTTAAAATAAAATTGGGTAATAGGCAGGCCTGTAAGGCATTTTCTTAATTAGTGATTGATGGGGGAGGGCCCAGCCCATTGTGGGTGGTGCTATCCCTGAGCTGGTGGTGCTGGGTTCTATAAGAAAGCAGACTGAGCAAGCCATGAGGAGCAAGCCAGTAAGCATCATCCTCCATGGCTTCTGCATCAGCTCCTGCCTCCAAGTTCCTGCCCTGGTTGAGTTCCTGTCCTGACTTCCTTCAGTGATGAACAGTGATATGATAGTGTAAGCTAAATAAACCCTTCCCCACCACTATCACCAAATATTAGAAATGCCACCTTAGAAAAAATTTCGCAGTTTTATTGGGATATAATTTATATATCAGCAGGCTCCCTTTTTGAATGTGTACATTCAGTGGTATTTAGTGCATTTATAGAGTTGTAAACCCTCACCACTATGTAACTCTGGAACATTTTGATTATCCCTGAAGAAACCTCACACCCTGGCCTCCCTCCCCCACCCCCAATCCTCCACCCCACCCCACCCCGCCAGTCTCATAGGCTCCTACCTTTGCTTTTGTAAGGCCATGTGAAAGTGAACCATGCTGCTTTTGAGGTTGCCAAAGTTTATCCTCAGACGCCAAGGGGAAAATAAAGGCTTTCTGGTCAACTACAGTTGGAATCATCCTAAGTAAACAGAAAGGGGGTTTAAAATCTTCTGCAGCTCCAAAAGCCTCTCAAACCATAATGTAAAACAATGCTTTCTACTTAGGATTGTGCTCTATAAGAAATACATTTTTGATGACTCCGGCGGGCTAGAGCAATCTTTAGCAGTGCGGTCACTATAATCCACAGCAGTTTGATTAAGCACAAGGATTTTCAAGTCTGATAAAGACCTAAAGCATTAATATAAAGTGCCAGCTCTGGCTCTGCTTACAACTAACAATTGACACAGTTATTAGACATAAAGCATATCTTGGTAGAGAACAAAGTCGTGCTGTATTTTGTTTACTAAAATCAAATGATAGGACAGCCAAGGGTAAATACATTCTTTAAATCTCTGCAGTCTTAATAGTTGCAAAGATTAACAGCAGAGCTAGTGAAAGGCGTTCCTTACTAAGCAGTAGGTTGTTCCCGAGCGATGTAAAATTGTAGGAATGAGTATATATGTCTCATATTATACTTATTTTTTTTCATATAAATGCAGGTTCAAGTTCCATAACATGACCAAATAATCAAAATGAATAAAATCCAGCCACCAATATAACTTAATCTCTTGGTTTTGCTATGATGCCCACTTTTGTACAATTATCATTAAAGAGCAACTTGGACTTCTGGATAGTCCTCTAACGTGTTAAAGATGCTGAACATGGTCACCTCTATCCCTACAATGAGCAAAATGCAAACAAAATATCACTTCCTGTGATCACTGTGGCAAAAGGCTTCCCTGAAAAAGCACGATGGTAGGATTCAAAGACAGACAACTCAGAGGGCGCAGGAGCCAGAGACCTGAGTGGCTGTAGCCATGGGGAGGGCATTGCAGCTCCGCTTGACAGATTGCTGGAGGCTCACTGCAGAGATACTCACAAATTAAAAGTCCGTTTTACTTCTGGATCCACATCATATTCTCACTATGGGGACCGGAGAAAAGCCCTCCACCTGTGTTCAGCTGGAAAAGGGGGATATGCCCACTCTGAAATACTCCTGGGGTTCTGTTCTGTTCATTTGTATTGAAAGACAGCTCTCAAGGAAAGTATTTTACCAAAGATATCTTTAGTCTGACTGAAGAATTGTAGATAGCCGATAGAGATTCTAGTCCATCTAGCCTTCTTGTCTCACTGAAGGTAGAAGCAGGAAGTGCTGAGGGAAACCTGTGCTCAGGGACACCAAACCCACCTGAAAAACCTGCCCTTAGGAATGTTGACTACTTCTCACACACCACAGGGGCAGCCATAGAACCCCTGTGCAATGGAGGAATGCACATGAAGGAAGTGCAGGGTGCAGGCTCTGAAACTTGTGAGGAAACTCAGAGACAACAGTGGAGACAGAAAGGTGCAGGAGGAAAGGGACTATGCAGAGATCTGTGGTCACAGCAGATGGTAAACACCGCTAACTCCTGGTCAGATGACCCCTACCAGTAGAGGTCTATGTAGCCCATTCCCAATACACTTCATGTCCAACAAATATACTGAGGTATGCTGAAGACAAGAAAAATAGTTTGGATTGACATATTAAAATCCAGAAACTGATTTAGTGGTGATGGATATTTTGGAATTATCCAACCCAGAATATAAAGTAGCTTTGGTTAACATGCTAATGATTTAGTGGAAAAGGGAGACAGCATATGAGAATAGATGGATAAGTGTGTCTCCTAACAACCTGAGATGGAATCAAAACAGAAGGCTACACCATATACAACGTAAGCAATAAATAATGCCTTTGGTAGGCTTATCAGTACAAAAAAGGGGCAAATTCGCCCAAGTGCAGAGGTAGAAAAGGATGACAAAACATAGCAGAATATCCAAGAACTGAGAGACACCTAGGAAGGGTGCGGCGTCCACACAGTGAGAATACTGGGAAGGACAAGGGACAGAAGAATAATTAATGACGCTGAGAGTTTCCTGAAATTCACGGCAGATCCAGAAATCTCAGAAATACCAGCCTGGATAAATATCAAAAATTATAGCTAGGCATATCAAATTCAAATGACATGAAATCAAAGGGAAAAATCTTGCTAGAGAGAAAGAACACCTTACCATGAGGCAGGAACTAGAATCTGAATTGAAAGGCACTTCTCTTCACAAATGCAAGCAAGAAAAGGTGGACTGAGATCTTCAAAACATGGAAAAACACATATCAACCTGGAATTCCAATCTAGCAAAACCATGTCCCAAACTAAAGGAGAAATAAAGGCATCTGCACACAAACCAAAGCTCAGTCCATTTGTCTGAGATCTGTCTCAAAAAAAAATGTCCAAAGGAGATCTTTGAAAGAAGGAAAGTGGTGTGTCGGACAGAAGCTAGCTCCCCAAGATCGTGCTCTCCACCACGATCTCACAGCTTCAGCTGGCTTCAGCTTCTTTCTCTCTCTCAGTTAAGTTGGTTTTGTGTGTGATGAACACAGCTTCGTGTTGGACTTAGTGGAGAGTACGGAAACAAGAACCGCCGCCCCCACCAGAGTGAGTCTCTTGGTGGATTGTTGTAAATGGTATTTATGATATGACAGTGTCTAATATCATTTATTAGACATCCGAGTGCCCCTCATGTAGACTGGCCAGTATCAACACATACACTCCTACCTTCCTCCTCTCTCTGTCTGTCTGTCTGTCTGTCTGTCTGTCTGTCTCTCTCTCTCTCTCTCTCTCTCTCTCTCTCACACACACACACACACACACACACACACACACACACACACACACACACACACTGGGGCAAGTTCAGGGACCAGGAACAGACTGAGACCTAAAGGTGGCCATCTGCTGTAGTGCTGAGATTTGTGTCCTGCACAGGACAGCCCGGAACAGGCTGGACCCAAGGTGCTTTGCTCCTGAGTGAAGCAAGCCTTCCTCATCTGCACTGTTGGGAGAAACCGCTTTTCTGTCTGCTGGTCTTCACTGCTACTCACTTGTTTTCTTGTTTACTGCCCCCCTCAAATACGGGCACAATCAAGGATCAAGTGAAGGCTCCTGACAGTGCTGGTCCAGATGGCAGTCACTCTGCTAGCGTCAACGAGTGGCACACGGCCATTAAACACAGTGCGAGCAGGAAGCTGTCAGCCAGCAACAGGAGCACAAGTCCACATTTTCACACAGCACCACTGCCAGCGTGGGGGTCAGAATGAATCCGACCAAACAGTTCCGACTGCTCGGATTAAAATGGCTACTTTTGATAATGTCCTTACTGCTAGACGACTGGCTGGAAAGCCTTGCGCTCGCCAGCGCCAATGATTACTTTGTGTACCTACTGGCTGTTTGTACTATCCACCACCACATTTTCCCCTTGAGTAGTAGCAACTAGTGTTGCTTACAAGGGAAGCCGAATTTGTGAAAAGCAAGCTATGGTGTAAGAGGAACGTACCAGATGACAGGCATTTGATCTAGACTTGAATGTGAGTCTCGCCACTGGCCACCTCTAGGACTTACGTCTCAGTTTCTTCATGGGAAAAATAACAACCTCATGGATTTAAACACAGGGAAAATATCAATTTCTTATGCTTAAAGAAAGTCCTTAGGGCCAGGCAGTGGTGGCACACACCTTTAATCCCAGCACTGAGGAGGCAGAGGCAGGAGGATCTCTGTGAGTTTGAGGCCACCTGGTCTACAGAGCGAGTTCCAGGACAGCCAGGGCTCTTACTCAGAGAAACCCTGTCTTGAAAAACAAAAACAAAAACAAACAAACAAACAAAAAACAAAAAGAAAGAAAGAAAAGAAAAGAAGAAAAGAGAAAATCCTTGGGACTGGGGAAATGTCTCAGTGGGTAAAGGTGTTTGATGCACAAGCGTGAGGCCCTGAGTTCAAATCCCCAGTGCCCACATAAAGAGCCAGCCATGGCTCTGCACCTCTAACCTCAGCACTGTTGGGGGCCAGAGACAGGGAGGTTATGAGGCTCTCTGGCTGCCTGCCTCACCCCAGGCTTAGTGAGACTCTTTCAAGGGAACATGGCAGAGTGACAGAGAGGGACACCACAAGTCCTCTTCTGGCCTCCGTACACATACACGTGCATACATTACACACGTGCATACGTTACACATATACCTACAGCCCTACACACACATGAAGAAGCCACTGCAGGAGGTCGTTTAAACTGCCAAGTATTGTGAAAACACTGACGTGGTGGAGATCATGGTAACAGGAGGGGACGATCGTGGTGAACTTTCTAAACCACTTTCACGGGTGCTCAGTTCAGAGTGGACTCTTCCCACACTCTAGCGGCTCTAGCAGAGGACAGCCTCTCGGTCTGGGCAGTGCTGACCCTCGGGTGCTCACAGCGGCTGTGCTTTTCTGGCACAGGAGCTGCAGAGGCCCACGGTGCTTGCTGCTTGCCTCCCTTTCAGACGGACTCGCTGTCCCAGGACATCTGCAGTCTTACAGTTTGAGAGACACTGGATTTCCTGCCGGTCTGACCACCAGGTCCCAGTCCTGGTTCAGCCCAGTGCAGGAGGCTGACTCTAACCTTTGATAGCCACAGGGAACGGGATATTTAGGACTAGGGTCTTGATCATGCAGAGGCTGGCCCTCCATGCCACCAAATGAGTGCTGATCACGGGTGCATGCTCACCCCAGGGATTTCAAGCACAAACTACCTGTGTTGGAAACACCAGGTTCTGGTACCGAAGCACCTCTGACTGGGAGTCAGTAACAGAAAATCACAAACCTGTTTGAGAACCATGACCAGGAGATAGGTGTGTACAAGGAAGGCAGAAGGATTATACTTACACAAGAAACAAATTAGGGATTACTTTGTACAACTGTCCCAGTTTGCTTTCCTATTGCTGTGACAAGCACCATGACCGAAAGGAACTTGGGAGGGAGGGGTTTGTTTCAGGTAACAGTCCATCACAGCAGAAAGTCAGGATGGGAGCCTGGGGATGGGAACGGAAAGTGGAGACGAGAGGAACACTGCATCCTGGCCAGCATCCATCTTGCTCAGACAGTTTTCTCATAAAACCTGGGACCACCTGCTCAGAGTGGCCACCACCCATGGTGGGCCAGGCCCCCTCTCACACCAACCAACAACTGAGACAGTTCCCCACAGACATGGCCATGGGCCAGTCGGATCCTGTCAGTGTCTCAGTGGAGACTCCCTCTTCCAAAGCAGCTCCAGGTTGGGTCAGGTCGACAGTGAAAACCAAGCAGCACAACTCTCCTTGACACTCTGTGACTGACATCTTCTTTGCTCTCAGGTGGATAATCACGGCTTGTCCTGCACTTGACCCAAGAGACTCTCATGAACAGACTTGGGTTCAGAGTCTGGTGTGGTCTGTGGAAAACGATACATAAAGCAGGTTGCACAGCCCAGAAGTCCCTGAAGAACCACTCTGAGTATTTTTCTAGTGTTTTGACTTCGATCCATCTCATTTCATCTCGAGCTGCATCCCACTTTTCACCATACTCTGACAGTGGGGTCCGAGAAATGCTCTTGCCACCTCCTCCAGGCTTGTGGGGATCCTAGAAACCTGGCAGGCCTCCTACCTTCCTGAGAGGAAGACCATGATTATACAATTGTATGGAACAGGAAAGAGAATACCCAAGGACCATGTGTGGATGCCAACTCCATGCCCTGGTCCAGGTCCTCTTCCACTCTTCTAGACCCTAGTAAGGGGAAAGGTCATGGCTGGGCAAGAAAGGAGGACCAGATAAGAGGTGTCTCCCCAGAAATGTTGTTTGAATCCATTTGCTACTCGTTAGTTCTTTTCAGTCCTCAGACAACTCCCCGACCCTTTCATCTAATGAGACGAGAGGCCAAGAGACAACTCAGGGCAGGAGAGCTCACCCATTAGATTATTTCACTGGTGACAGATGCCTTCTCTGAGGACTTTTAGCCATGCTCTCGGCTCCGAGGCTCTTACCAGAAGTTAGGATGTTTCTTTGACGCTTTGACACGCACTGACTCCACCTACTCCTGACCTGCCCATCATCTGCACTGGCCTCCGGCTGTGGCTTCCTCTTTTGATTTCAAACCAAGACTCAATATCCTCAGTGGGGAGTAAATCCATATATTTTCTTCTCCTAGACTCAGTCTTTATTTTTCCCTATAGATTCTTTATTTTCAAAGAATGAGTGGATCTGACAATCTGCCAGTTATAATTTAACCTTTTTGCAAGTGACAGTCCTAAACTTAAAAATTAAGACTATAAAATGAGGGCTGGAATCTGGCTCAGTGGATAAAGGTACTTTGTCACCAGGCCTGATGACCTAAATTTGATTCTCACACTTTCCATAGTGAAAGGCAAGAACCGATTCCTTCAAGTTGTCCTCTGACTTCCACATATATGGTGTGGCACATGTGTACACACATGTGCACATACACACACATCACTCAAATAAATAAACGTTTTCTTAAACATATTTTTAAAAAAGATTATAAATGGCCAAAAACTAGGGTTTTATCAGTATGAGCTGGCATGTTTTTATCTCATTGAATTGTTTAATTCATATAAAGAGCTTTTATTTTTTTAATTTTATTTAGATTTAACAGGATTTCTTTTAAGAATTAAACATACGGAAAACATTGCAAATTACACTCTCTTTCAATAGCATTAGACTAGAAGACTGGATTTTCCGAGACTTCCTGCAGACTTCTTGGCCACGTGATCTCGTGCGATTCACTCAGTCTTAGGTCTGCATCTATAAAATGGGGATAATGACTTACCCCCTGTGACTATGGGGCTGATTTCAGGCAACGCACATTAAAGTTCTTTGTAAAGCTTTTCATGTAACTGCACATGTGTGTGCCTGGTGCTGGCCCTATCGTTTCCAAGGCCTGTTCAAAGTCAGCATGAGGCCTTGTCTATTCACTTAACCTTAGCTTCTCATCTCAACCCCTGGGCCTTAAAACCCAGTGTCTCTTGCTTCCTCTCTCCCAAACCCAGTCTCTTCTGCATTAAGAAGCTCTCAATTCTGTGGTGATATATTGTGTACCCTAATAAAATTTGCCTGAAAGTCAGAGGACAGAACAAGCCACTAGATTAAACATAGATGCCAGGCAGTGGTGGCACACACCTTTAATCCCAGCACTTGGGAATTACACACCTTTAATCCCATCACTAGGAAGGAAGTGATATGGCTGGGTGGAGAAAGGTATATAAGGCAGGAGACAGGAACTGGAGCCCCTTTCGGCTAGAGGCCTTTCGGCTGACCCTTTTCAGCTGAAGCTTTTTCGGCTGAGAACTTAGAAGCATTAAGTCAGAGGACTCGGGGAGTTGGCAAGGTTAGACGTGGCAGTGTCTTGTTCCTTTGTCTCTCTGATTTTTCAGCATTTACACCAATATCTGGCTCCGGGTTTTTTATTATAAGACCCTTAAGAATTGGTGTTACCAAGTTCAGCTTTGGTTGGTAGGGAGGTTCAGGCTGGACACAGCAGACATGGGAACCCGCTGTGCAGCTCTGGCTGGGATGCTGTTGACTTCAGTTACTGTAAGTGTTGAGCATCACTGGTCACCTGGTTGCAGCAGTGTTCGTCAGCTTGTTTTCTATAAAGCCTCTAAAGAGAAGAATTACTGGGCCAGAGAGATGGCTCAGAGGTTGAGAGCACTGACTGATTTTCCAGCTCAATTCCTGGTTCAATTCCCAGTACCCACATGGCAGCTAACAACTGTCTATAACCAAGATCTGACACCCTCACACAGACATACATGCAGGCAAAACAGCAATGCACATAAAAGAAAAATAAATAAATTACTTTTTATAAAAGGGGAGAAGAATTACTACACTTATGGCTGGGGTTTTGACTTAGCCTCTCAGAGGCTTCCAGGCAGACGACAGAGGGTGACAAAAGGTGGGGGAGCTCTCCTTTGTACAGACTGGACTCATCACAAGTTCACAAAAATCAAGATTCCAGATAAAATGTTTCAGCCTAGAAAAATATGAAAAATACTATGGGGAGCTCCAGAGCCCTGTAACTGCACATTGTTATGAAAATCAGAAGTACAAAAGGGTGTCTGTATTGGGGAAAAGATACAAGAAGATGTTCGGACTAGAAGAAGAACCCACCCTTCAAATTCCCAAGAACATCCTTCCAGTGAATGAGAACTGAAAGTTGATAAACACTTGACACACATCCAGCCTCCAAAACAGCCACCAGGACTCCCACGGAAGAGAGCATGTCCACCACCCACCTCAAGAGCACTGGGAAACCGAGTGTGGGAGCAGCTGAAGCCCGTGGAGCAGAGGGCTGAGTCCTGAAACCACACTGCTTCCGATTACAGATGCCATTATTGAAAAGAAACTGCTTTAGGCAAAATGAATTTTAAATCCAGTTGTTCTCACTGACAAAAAATAAGGAGGAGGAGAGAGAAGAGGAGGAGAAAGAGAAGGAGGAGGAGGAGGAGGAGGAGGAGGAGGAGCTCCAAGGTTAAAACAGAACCTGACCCTTTTCCTCACAATTTCCCTTTGCCAACATTTTAGATCCACACAACTCCTCTACCTCCTCAGTGGCCCAGGCCCCAAAGTTTGGGGCCACTCTTGAGTCTCTCTCTTCTCACCTCTATCTAATGTCGAGTCCACTGAGGTTCTTTCCAAATGTTTCAAACGCAGGGTTTCCTTTCACTCCCCCTGCAAACCTCCTCATCGGGATCTGCACACCTCAGATTAGAAGGACAAGGTCTGTGGCTAATTGCCATAGCTCCCGTATCTAAAAGCATGCTTGGCAAATAGCAGCTGTTCCATACATGCTTGCTGGATGAAGGAGTGGCAGC
The DNA here is from genome assembly GCA_902168325.1 of Peromyscus nudipes. Lineage (NCBI taxonomy): Eukaryota > Metazoa > Chordata > Mammalia > Rodentia > Cricetidae > Peromyscus > Peromyscus nudipes. Next base: position 43,489 of record CABHPH010161094.1, read on the forward strand.
TAAGCCATCTGATGACACCTGGGCCACTGCTGGTAATCCAGCTGCTGCTCTCTCTAGACTGTCCCCAGCCGCTGTCTACAGCACTTCCAGAGTCATCTTTACAAAACACCACTCCCATTAAGTCATCAGCGCTTCCTCCTTTCTAAGAAAATGATTTAGACTTTACTCTTATCCAGTCTGTCCCTGCTCTACCTGCCCATTTTTCTTCCCCCAGCTCTCTCCACCAAGCTGACTTGTCTCCCTGATGAACAGACCTTCTGTGATCACTCTCTACATGGTCTTCATGCATGTTATATCACTCTCCCTGGAAAATGCTCCCTTTTCCTTTCAGCGTGCCTGAGCCCAGGAACAACTTTACCCTTAGACTCCATGTTCCAATCTGCTGTACTTGAGTCTCCATTTAACCAGGTGCTACCATGCACTGCAACTTTCACCAAGTTAAAGTCTTTGCTCTGAACTTAGATTCTTTTGAATCCCATAGGGCACAGCCACAGTGCTACCCAGAGAAGAGATTCCTGGAAGCCTCCATAATCTGGATTAAATATGGGCTGATACATGGTCCTGCTCCGGAGATCTCATCTATTTCCTCTTCCCAAGGTGATCCATGTGTCCTTCTTATGGTTCTCCTTGTTAGCTAGCTTCTCTGGAGCTGTGGGTTGTAGTCTGGTTATCCTTTGCTTTACATCTAGTATCTACTTATGAGTGAGTACATACCATATTTGTCTTTCTGAGTCTGGGTTACCTCACTCAGGATGATATTTTCTAGTTCCATCCTTTTGCCTGCAAACCTCATGCTGTCATTGTTTTTCTCTGCTGAGTAGTACTCCATTGTGTAGATGTACCACGTTTTCTTTATCCATTCTTCGGTTGACGGGCATCTAGGTTGATGCAGGGGGGAGGGGCTTGGTCCTACCTCAACTGAATGTACCAGGCTTTTCCCCATGGGAGGCCTTACACTTTCAGAGGAGGGGATGGGGGGAGCAAGAGGAGGGATGGGAGGGGGATCTGTGGTTGGTATGTTAAATGAATAAAAATTTTCTTAAATGAAAAAAAAAAAGACGGTCCTACTCAGGATGAAAAGAAAGGAGAAGGGGAAAGGAAGGAGAACGAGGCTTCAGATTCAAACACCTGGGTGTAAGTGGAGGTATGGAGAGCGTCGGTGTATTCACAAGGCAAAGACTCGCTGATGAAGGCAGCCATGGTTGCTCACCCTTGTAATCTAACACTAGGGAGTCGAGGCAAGAGGATCACTGTCATTTGAAGCCACCATGATGGTGACACAATATTCCTGTACCATGTTGTCCATCATTTGGCCATTCCCCAGCCCTTTCTGCTTCCAGAGGCTCCCAGATGGAATGAATTTTCTTCTGTTCCGCAGACTGAGACCCTCATATGAGTCCATGTGATAATGGGCCCGAAAGGCCAATGGTAACGGTGTGACTGACACTGGAAGTAAACCCTCGCCCATCTCTCAGGCAGCTGCCCTCCCTTCCCTTCTCCATGCCGTCTTAAAGGGGACTGTTCCAGTCAGCACTGAGACTGTGAGAGACCCTGAGGCAGAGGCTCTTAGCATGGCTGTGTCCATATGTATTCCTGAGAACAAACTATGAGATAATAAGTTCTGGTGTCCTAAGATATTAAGCCCAGATAATCTGTTACAAAGCATTAATAATGAATGCCTAGCTGGTACTCCATCTAGGAAGTGAGGATAAAATTATGGTGAATATGGACTAACCTGATAGGACAGATACTCATGTATGCAAGGCTAGGGAGACAGGGATGACAGGACAGGGTAACCTCTATCAAAGGACAATCGGTACCTGTGTCACCACCTTCATGGTTGGGGACAGGGGGAGGACAGGGTCAACACCTACTCAAAGCTCTGCTCCCCACTATACCGCACTCAGACTTGGCTCTGTCTACATCTCTCCATGTCTCCTTGCACAGTTTCAGAACACTGTCTTTACTGCTTACCATCAGTCCCATATGCCAGGTCCATATTCAAAACACAAAGAAGAGTCACAGGGACTTAAGACTAACCACCAAGCTTAATCTATATTTGCTCATTAGGAGGCCCATGGCAAGACTGCTCTTTTGAACTCAGTTTGAATTCAATAAATCATCTCTTAGGATATAGTACATAATGGGTATTTCAACCAAACTATATTAATTTTTTTGCATACTACAGATACCAAAATTATTTTCAAAATTTATTTTATATGTGTGTGTGTTTGTGTGAATTGTATACACTGTGTATATTAGGGGAGGGAGGCCCCCGCAGAGGCCGGGAGAGGGTGTCAAACCTCCTGGAGTTGGAATCACAAGAAGAACTGAACCCAGGTCCTCTAGAGGGGCAGTACGCACTCTTAACCTCAGATCCAAATCTCCAGTTCCCAAATTACTTTAGTAATAAAGCACATAATGGAAGTACAAAACTGTAAACAAGTACCACGTGATCTGAACAGGATAAAACCCAACCCATTTCCATTTAAACATTTCCTTGAAGAATTTTAACCATTTCTCATCAAAAAGCAACAGCAACCTAGGACCCTAGACAACTGCCATGCTGCCGAGCAGCAGGCCTGAAAGGAGCCTCCAAGCAAGTATCCCTCAATTCCAAATTCTGACACAAACTTCAGGCATTTCCCCCAAGAGATAAAGGCTCCTGGTGTTATTTACTTCGGGCTGTAACGTGGCTATTTTACTTACCATTTGGAAGTCAGAGGAGACTGTAAGCTTTTGTCCACAGGAGCCATTAACACCTGTTGGTTTACAATATCTAGATACTTCTCAATGTGAATCTGTTAGAGAAAAGTCAAAGCTCAGGCCATTATGGTGGATGTAAAATACTCAGCTAATTTACTTCATTTCATTTGGTCAACACTTCGATTTGTGTAATTAAGTCCCCCCAAAATGCACAAAACATGGTGTGTTATTACATGCCCAAGGTATCATTAGGCACCTCAAGGCCAAATTACTTCAAATGTCCCAAAAAGCACAATGAACAACTGAGACTCAACCCTTATGGAACCCGCAGCCCTCATCACAAATGAAACTGCATCGAAGTCAGTAGATAGCCTGGCTATGTAGATCTGACCCGGCATACTGACATGGAATAATGTCTTTGTCCTACAGGAGCTTCAAGCAGTCATCTGAGGAAGACAGCCTGGTGGTCACCCTAAACCCAGCTCTGCTAAAGAACGACATAGGGTCCCATGAAAACCACCAGTCCTTCCTTCTCTTTCTGGGATCTAATTTCCTGCCCAAAGCTTTACTTACTTTTAACCCCGTTTCCGTCCTTTGGATTGCTGTCTCAAGATTTTGAATGTCTAGGGGGTCTTTTGTCTCCTCACTTGAGAATTTTGTTAATTTCTCCCTTAATTGATGAAGGTCCTCATGGACCTAAATGCAAAAATAAATAATAAATAGATAGATAGATAGATAGATAGATAGATAGATAGATAGATAGATAGATTGAAGTATGCATTGTCTACCTATTGCAAATTTTGTTGTTGGTTTTTGAGACATGGTTTTATGCAGTCTGGGCTAGCCTTGGATTTTTCACTAAGTAGCCAAGGATGACCTCGAGCTGCCTCATCCTGCTGCCTCCCCTTCTAGAAACTGGAATTATAGGTGTGCACCAACACAGTGGTTTTTATTCAGTGCCTGAACAAAATTCAGAGACTGAATCCAGGACGAGGCAAGCACTCTAGCAACCGAGCCACATCCCCAGCCCTGCAGTTATGGACAGTACAGACCTATGGTGGGCGTGAGTTATAGACACACGTGGCTCTGTGGTATTCATTAAAAAGGACTGCCTCCATAGCTTTAGGGCAGCCCTTATTAGGAGGGTTCTACCATCATCTCAGAGTTGGGACAAGAAGCCTTCTGTGCCATTTCTGCTTTGTGTTGCTACTAGAAACAGCGTCAAGATGGAAGGGTAGCCGGGGTGGCTCCTGCTCTCCCAGGTGGTCAGGCAGATGGGCCAGAGAGGGTGAGTCTGCGCCAGGCTCTGATTGCTTCAGATGGGTTAAGGGAAGAAAACGGGGAACTTCCAGCCGAAGTGAGGCCCTAGCAGAAGCGACTCTTTCAAGAGGACAGCAAATGTGCCCACAGGGCCTGGTGGCTTTCGGTGCTCGCAGGCTCTTCCACAGACTGCTCTGAGGAAGCAGTTCTGGATGTGTGCCTTTGATTTTGTTTTGCTTAGTGAGAAACGGAAATAATCCATGAAGCGGGGGTGGGGAGAAGAGCAGTATATGCCATTGCTTCAGCTTGCCCTGCTGAAGTGTGTTTTCCTTGGAAATGGTGAACATGTTTCCATCAGGCACCCTCAGGATCGAATCGGCATCACGACACAAGGAAGCGGCTGACTCTCTGCGCGCATATTAGAAACCAAACTTCAGATAAATGCAGATGGCACTGATTGTTTCGTGGGTTGCTGCCACAAGGAAAACATTTTGTTATGCTAATCTACAACCCCAGACACCTGTTTCAGCAACAGTCACACCAAGAGCTCTCTGCAGACTGGGTTGCTAAAGGCATTTTGAAAAGTCTACCTGTGCTCTGGTAGGATAACTGGACTTGCACATTGGTCCAGTCTGTTATTGTTTACTTGGGGATGTTCCCACGGAACCCAGTGCCATATTCAAGAGGCAGAATTTGCATCTTTTCACTGATGCACATCAAAGTCTGGCAGACACATCTGATTATTTGTACTCTGCTCAAATCGTCACACAGAGCCTCCAGGGCTCACAGATTGATACTTGAACACACTCACTGTTTGCCTGTAGGGACCAATGATGAAGAGGCATGTCTTCTGATCCTTTTGTCCAAATCACCGCTGTGACATGATTTGCCATCTACTGCTTGAAAACATGTGCAGTGTAGGGGCAGTTCAAGGGGACAGCCTTACATTTGGTTCCACCTAGGAGTGAACTGGCTCTCTCCTCTGTATTTACAGCTCCAGGGATCTTTCTATAATGTCGTCTTCCAGTCGTGTGAGGGAGTGAGACTGAGTTGAATTATTCACCAAGGTACCAAAGGTTTTCCTCATCTGCCCCTTGTCTGGGCAACAACACTCCTGCATAGAGTTGTGAGGGAATCTGTGACAGGCTTAATGCAGCAAAGATTTGCTGTAGATCCTGAAAGATCCATGACACCAGATGCCACACAGTCGTAAGCAATGTAAAATTCCACTTTGTTCACTTCTACTCAGCACAAGTGTTGGCTGACTCGTCCTCATATCTTGGAGTTACTCTTGACCTTGCTCATTTTGGTGTTATATGTGTGTATTATAAACCATGCACAGGGACTGATGTGTTGGTTGACTCGTCCTGGTATCTTGGAGTTACTCTTGACCTTGCTCATTTTGGTGTTGTGTGTGTGTGTATTATAAACGATGCACAGGGACTGATGAGAAAGCCAGGGAAAACATCAAGATGTCAACTTAGCTTCGTTGTTTCCAAGCTATGTGTTAAGATATCACTGCTGGACTTCAGCAGTATACTTTCCAAAACTGATTAAAAAGGTGATTTTGATAGAAAGACTGGGGATCCGTCACTGTAGGAACAGTATATTAAATATACAGATACAAGGACACACACACACATCTACGCACGTGACCTATTGAAGGATCAACACACAGTGGATGTTACCACTTAGATGAAATTACTTTATGTGTTTGTTCTTGACTTTCTTCTATAGACCGAGGCCTAATGCTCGCCTAGCATGGTTGGTAGGCTCCATGAGACAGCCCAGAGCTCCCAGCAGGGCCTGGCTCTCCCATATGCTGGCTATGACCCTCCTTGGATTCAGTTAAAATTATAAAAATACCTAAATTATAGGCCCTAAAGCAAAAGAAGTTGTAGTTAACAGAATGTTGCCAAATAGAACTCCATGAAGATCCAGTTCTCTGGTTCCCATCTGACAATGGGACAGAACATTGATAAGTGGAATGAGTGTGGAAATGCAAGCATTAGCTTTTCTGGCAAGCCACCAGATAGTTTGATTACAACAGTATTAACTGTGTTGAAGTTTGCTCTGAGTACTTCAGATCTGTTCTCAAGTTCTTCTGTCTTGCTTTGCTTTCTGTTGCTGTGATGAACACCATGATCAAAAGCAACATGGGGAGAGAAGGAGTGTTTCATCTTACAGTTACAGTCCATCTTTGAGGGAAGCTAGGCCAGGAACTCCAGCAGGGCTGGAACTTGAAAAAGAAGCCATGGGAGAACTCCGTTTACTGTCTTCTTCTCCCTAGTCCACACTTAGCCTGCTTTCTTACACAACACAGAACCATCTGCCCAGGGGTGGCACCATACACAGTGGGCTGGGCTCTCCAACATCAATCAGCAATCCAAAAATACCTCAGACTTGCCTACAGGCCAATCTGATGGAGGTGGTCCCCTATGTGAGCCTCCAGGGATAATTCTGGGCTCTGTCAAGTTAACAACGGAAGCTACCTGTACCTATGTCTGACATTAATCTGTTCCACTTTTAGAAAAGGGTCTCTATGTATGTTAAATGTTAGGTCAGCTCTAATCACTTGTTTTTACTTTCTGAGAATTTGATTATCATGGAATCTTTCCATAAAAAAATCAACCTATACAGTTTTACAAATAAATGTCTAGTTTCTAACATAGATCATCATCTTTTCATGCACTCTACATATACACACATAAATGTAAGAGAGTCATGGACTGTTGATGAAGGAATAGTGAACAGAAGGGTGCCTAACAGGCCTCTGTGCAGAATAAAGGAATGCTGTCATCATTCTTTACCCTCCAACTTCTGCTCACATTGCGTGGAGTCACAAGTCCTATTACACCATGGAGCATAAGTAAGTTTGGATTGCTCTTTTAAATGCGACAGTAAGCTCTGTGGTGTGAAATGGGCCTGTGCTTCCGTTAGAGTCTGATGCTAACCCAGGGAAGGGCATGCTTCTTGAACCCTTTGATGCTTATGGCTCATGACCATATCACTTAGTCACATGACCTGACCCAGTGTCAGGGAGTCTATGCAGATGCAGAGAAAGTAAAGGTTCCTAACAGGCCACACTGCAAACATTTGTAGATAGGATGGAAAATGGTAAACTCACAAGGAAACTTATTAAATGACACAGTCTAAGTTCTGAAAGTTCTAATTAAAGAGGTGATTTGAGGATACTGCTTTCAGGCTGTTCACAGGTATCATATTCTTTTCTTTCTTTTTTTTTTTTTGTTTTTGTTTTTTGAGACAGGGTTTCTCTGTGTAGCTTTGCGCCTTTCCTGGAGCTCACTTGGTAGGCCAGGCTGGCCTCGAACTCACAGAGATCTGCCTGCCTCTGCCTCCCGAGTGCTGGGATTAAAGGCGTGCGCCACCACCGCCCGGCATATTCTTTTCTTTTTGATAGTGATTCTTCTCTAGTTTAATTCAAAATTAAAATTGAGGTTGACTATTTTAAAGTTATATCATTTGAAACAATCTTAAAATCAATAATGGTTTTATATTCCATGCCCACTTAAAATAGAATTAGATAATTAGGTTGCCAGTATAGTTAGTTTAATGCACTGGAGTGGAAAAGGAAGGGTTTAAATGCCCAGGAACAAAAGGAGACATGGGTAAAGATCCTGTTTATGTAGGGACAATATGTTGGGAGGTTTGAGAACCATGTTGGCGTTTTCTGTATATATGGGTCTACCTGCAATATTCACCTGTGTAAACATCAAAGCATGGTAGGATCTGAGTGTTCTAGCTCCCAACCAAGTGCTCCTTCTACTTAACGCACTTGCCTATTGGGAACAATCAAAGGCCCAGACAGCAGTGTAATCCTTGTGGGCACAGAGCAGTGCTGCTTGTTCCAAAAATCAAGACTCACTGGAAAGTAGGGAGGGCTTCCATATCGCCTCATCATGCAGAGTCTATGTAGAAAATTCAACCCTACACAGAGACCAGCTCCAATGAATAGAAGAACCTAGCAGGTGGTAGCTTTCTTCCTTCACATGGCTCTCCACTCAGTGTGTCTGGAGAAAACTTCTGCTGTGGAAATCTGTTCTCCAAGCGTTACAGCCCTTCTCTCCACCTTCCTCAGAGCAGCTGTGACTATTCACAAGCATCTCTCAGGCCTGGCCATTGACATCCCTCATAGAAGATGGAGGTGGGGAGGCATTAGACCGAGATTTCAGTCACTCCTTCCTACACCCTGTATGCAATCCTTCCCAAGCAGCATGTGACCTCATGGTTTCCAGATTGAGGTCTATACAGCGTAGAAGGTTAGCCCAAGTAGAGGACTCCATGTGTGCAGCTTTAAGGAAGCTGTTTATGCTGGAGTAAGACGTGGGGAATTCAGATGTTGGGGGGTCACCTACACTCCTGGAAGTAATCCAGTAAAACTAGTTTTTCACCGAGCTAGATTTGAGTAGAATCGTTACTTTGGTGCCTGTCTTAGTTAGGGCTTTATTTCTGTGAAGAGGCATCATGACCACCACCACTTTTATAAAGGAAAACATTTCACTGGGGTGGCTCTATTACAGTTCAGAGGTTTAGTCCATTATCGTCATGGTGGGAAACAAGGCAGCTTGCAGGCAGATATGGCACTGGAGCTGAGAGCCCTTACATCTTGGC
>CABHPH010161095.1:0-13862 GCA_902168325.1 Peromyscus nudipes
TGAGCAAACTGGGGTCCTCAAGGCTCTGACTGATGGAAAGAAATCTTCACTACCGCTGATACAGTTCTGCTTAGGTGGGGGCTAGCCAGCTAGGGTCCTCAAGTCCATGGCTGGTAGGAAGACATTCATAGGACTGCCCAGCACTTTGCAGGCCTGGCAGGTAGATCCCATTATGATGAACAAATATGTGATGGAGAAATGGGAGAGAAAGAGAAGTAAAATGGTTCATGTGCTCTGGAAAGAGGAAGAAAGGATAAATGAAGACAGTGAGGAGTAGGTTGATGTTGCAGACCTGCTTGCCACCTGGGGCCAAGGTGAAGGTGCTGAGGAGGAGGCTGATGGGGAAGATCTGTTTGCCACCCAAGGCCATGGTAATGTCCGGGTCAGGGCTGTAGCTGGGGGCCATGTCTTGGTCTATGGTCCCACTGCAGCCAGAGTCTGTGTTGATGTCCCTGGCTGTTGTTGTCATAGAGGGCCATGTTGGTGTCCAGAGGCCACTAGAACTATGCCAATCTGGTTGGCCTTTGCTGCTGCCTGGGGCCATGGTGACAACCAGACTCAGGCTGCTGTCTAAGACATTGTCTGTGTCCATGGTCCTACCTCAGCTAAGGTCTGGGTTGAAGTTCATGACCCACGTTGCCATCAAAAGCCACATGGAGCCTGGGTTCTAAAGCACAACTTGTGGCCTTATTGGTGTCTAGGGGCCATGTTGCTGCCAGAGCCATCTTGATCTGAGTGGCCAGGGCTTCCACCTGGAGCCAGGATGTTGACCAGGTTGAGCTGCTGCCTAGGACTATGTCTGGGTCCATGGTCCAACTGCAGCTGGGATCTGTGTTGAAGTCTGTGGCCCAGGCCACTGGGGCCCGTATGGAGTCCCAGGATCTGGGCTACAGCTTGTGGCCTTGTTTGAGTCTGGGGCCCATGTTGCAGCAGGGGTCATACAGATCTGGGTGGTTTGTGCTGCCACCTGGGATCATGGTGGCATCCAGGCCCAGGCTGTTGCCAAGTGCCATGTCTGCATCTGTGGCCCTATAGCATCCAAGGTCTGGATTATTGTATGTGCCTCTTGTTGCCACCAAGGGCCATGAAGATACCCAGGGTCAGGTCAGTCACCTGATTCCAGATTGATGTCTGGGGGCCAGGATGTAGCCAGGGCCATGCAGATCTGAGTGACCTATGCTGCTACCCAATGCCATGGTGACATCCTGGCCAAAGCTACAACTGAGGGCCTTGCTTGGGTCTGTGGCCCTACTGCAGACAGGGTCTGTGTTGACATTCAAGGCTCCTGTTACCATCTAAGGTCGTGCAGATGCCCGACATCTGGACCCCTATTTGTGTCCTAGGGCCACACTGCCACTGGGGCCTGTGCCAATCTGAGTGGCCTACACAGCCATCTGGGGAAATGGTGGCTTCCAGACCCAGCTGCTGCTGAGGGCCTATGATCTTACTGCGGCTGGGGTCTTTACTGAAGTCTGAGTCCCATGTTGCCACCAAAGGTCACATAGAAGCCCAGGGTTGGGGCCATAACCTGAGATGTTGGTGGTGTCTAGGGGCCATGCTGCCGCCAGTACCATCCCAACCTGAGTGGCCAGCACTTCCACTCAGAGTCCAGATGTTGTCTGGGCCCAAGCTGCTGCCAAGAGTCATATCTGGGCCTGTGGTCCAACTGCTGCAGGGGTCTGCATTGATGTCTGTGACCTGTGTGACCTCAGAGGGCCATAGAAACCATGAGAGATGAAATCAGAGGGCTATGCTAAACAGGTCCCGCCCTGTGCTGGCCCAGGGAAAGCTGGCCTAGCTTCTCACTAGACACTACAGCAAGAGAGTTGGCCCAGACCCTCACAGGAAAACTGGACCCTGCACTCAGGGGAGTTGGCTCCACCTCCCACCAGAGGCTAGGGTGAACCAACCCTGAGAACATGGGGGTAGGGGAGTTGACTCTGCCCCCTCGCCTGAGGCAGGTGGCCCCAGTGATCCAGACTGACCAGCTCAGCTACAACCCAGGACCATAGCCCTAACATCTACCCCATCTAGGACCTGCTGGAGCTTGTGAAGGAACTGGTCCTGTGGAACAATACCTGCGGGATCTCCATGACTCCTTCGGCCACCGGATATCTCAGAGGAGTTCCTGTGAGGATCCAGTGATGATTGTGTACCAGAAACCAGAGGCCTTGAACCAGATCAGTGACTCATTGCAATAAACATTTGCTAGTAAAGCTGAGTGGACAAAAGGGTATACGATATGACACACTGTAGTGCCCAATGCCACCAGGATGAATGACGAGGTGTTGGAGAGGTGGGAACGAGGAGAAGCAAAGAGAATTTATTTTTTTGCTTTGTCTTGTTCTTGTTTTTGTTTGTTTGCTTACTTGGTTTTATTTTGTTTTGATTTATTTTCTTTTGTGGGGGGCACTGCAGGGATGAGGGGAGGATGTGGGGAACTAGCAAGTGAGAGGAATTGGGGTGCATGATGTGAAACTCCAAAGAATAGATAAAGAAGTTAAATTAAAAAAAAAAAACTTGGCCCTCCCTCTCCCAGTAGCTTTCAATCACCAACAGCTCTTTAGATACGGGTAGAACCCCGTGCTTGCCTCTACTCTCCATACTATGGTTTTGTCTAGCACATGCTTGCACAGGCCTTGCGCCTGCTATCACAATCACTCTGTGTTTATATGGGCATCTCTTCAGCTGTATCCAGAAACCACTGTTTCCTCACAGCCTTCCACCTCCTCTGGCACTTATTCTTTCTCCCTCTTCCTATCCAATGGTCCCTGAATCTTTGGGTAAGGGATACAACATTGTTGTTGGAGAGCCTTTTTCCAGGTCCCACCAAGCCCCGCAGTTACATAACCCACGTATAAAATAATCATTTAGACGCTTATATTACTTATAAACTGTATGGCCATGGCAGGCTTTTTGTTAACTGTTTTTCTATCTTAAACTAACCCATTTTTATAAATCTATACCTTGTCACGTGGCTTGTGGCTTACCAGCATCTTTACATGCTGCTTGTCCTGGCGGTGGCTCATAATGTCTCCTCTCCACCTTCCTGTCCCTCAATTCTCCTCTCTGTTAGTCCCGCCTATACTTCCTGTCTGGCTACCAGCCAATCAGTGCTTTATTTATTAACATATTTGTCATACAGAACATCCAACAGCACAACATAGGTGTTTCATTTTGGCCTGAGTATTCCATACTTTTTCCTCCCGTCCAATGGTTCCTGAGACTTTGGAGTAGGGATGTGACGTAGATGTTTCATTTTGACCTGAGCTTTCCATAGTAACTATTCCCTCCCTTTTGACAGGTTCTTTCTTCTCCATCCATCCATGGGGCTGTGGGTGAATATACAGTGATATAAAGTTTTCATTTCCTCCGTGTGCAACCCTTGCCCTTTGTTTCCCTAAATACTAAGAAAAACTCCGTCTTTAGTCTGAGGTGCAAACTTTCCACTACTGTGTCCTGTCCTGTCCTCTCTGCGATGCCTGGATGTGCTGCCCCTCCCCACACTGTTCTCCAGCCCTTCTCCCTTGGGGAAGCTTTAAATGCTCATGAGTTTTGGATCTCCTCTTCTCTTTCCTGTTTACAAGTGGTTTTGGATAGTATTTCTAAGCATTAATCCTTTTTCTTTAATCTGATCTGCTCGTGCCTTGCTTATTCTTCAAGTGATGACTGACTTCAAGTGTTCTTCCAGGAACCATCTCTGATCCCTTTCCAGATTAAATCAAGGGTCCTTTTTCCACACATGCAGAGCGCTCAGTGACTGCTCCTAACAACATCCTCACTCTTCAGTATTTGCAAGAGCGCCCACCTTGGACTCTGAGCACTTTGGAAATAGGAATTACAGATTACTTGTTACCACCTAACCAGAAACTCAAGACTATCATTCACAACAAATATGTTTTCAAATGAACTAATACATATAAATAAGTGAGCTAAGTAATGTAGAAGCAGAGATCATAGGAAAAGTGAAATTGACTTTAACATTTCATCTTATTCTAGTCAGAATGGCTAAGATTAAAAACATAACTGACAACAAACTTTCTCCTCTGTTGGTAGGACTGTAAACTGGAGCAGTCACTCTAAGAATTAATGTGGTGAGTCCTAGAAAAGCTAAAAGAACAAACCATACGACCCAGCTATGCTAGTTCTTGGTATATACCCAAAGGACTCAATCTTCTTTGACAGAGACACTTGCTCAGTCATGCTCATTGCCACTCTATTCATAGTAGTTAGTGAATGAAAGCAGCCTAGATGTCAATCAACTGATTAATAGATATTAAAAATGTGGTACATATGCACAATGAAATTCCACCCAACTGTAATCATGAAATTTGCATGTAAATTGATGGAATCAGAAAATATTATACTGAATGGGCAACCCAGACCCGAAAAGGCAAATTCCACATGTTCTTTTTCATTTATGGACCGTAGGTCTGAATCTTTAAGTTTGAGTGCATAATTTGGAATAACTTTACAAGCCAGCAAAATCAAAAGGGACTATTGTAGAGGGAGGGACTCTAGAGAGGGAGCTAGCAAGGCACAGGTGCTACAAAGAAGGAGGTGAAAACTTGGGGGAGGAACTTAATTAGGAAAGGCAATATAAAGGGAGAAAAAGAGGGGAACAATAAATAACAATAAGGACGTTGGAAAAATCTATAAGGAAATCTATTGCTTTGCCCACATAGTGGGATAATCACCCCTCAACCACACAAGAAGCCACAGACTTTCTGACAAAAACCCCAGTGCAAGACAGGGGATACTTCCCTTCAAATTGTTAAGCAGAGGGGCCCAAGAGAAACCCAAAACAATACAGGATATTTCTGTTGCTCTTGGTTCACTGTCAGACGATGAAGGCAAAATCTTTATACACGTTAGTCACTGGGACTGGAGAAATCAAGCTGGTATTGATCCTGAAGCTTCCTCCCCCCAGGCTTAACACCTATAATGTTGGAAGGTAGTATGTAAGGTGACAAAGGATAAAAGTTATCAGTAGCCATAACCAGTTGTAGAGCCTGAGAACCACACAGTGGTGGGTCTAGCAAGATATATACATTGGTGCCACAGTGGCTTTCCTATCTTGGTGACAAGCAACAGCTGTCTGATTGGACCTAAACCTGCTCAGTTGGAGGGAATTCATGCTTTGTACTAAATAACGATATAAGAACATGTGGCTTGAGAGTTCATGGCCCCAGAGGGGGAACAATTATTGCCATATTGCTAAAATAATATAGCTCCGAACTGCCTTCTAAATACTCTTCTTTATACCCAAAGTAACTTCATCTCTCATATCTCATCAATGACATCTCTCTTTATAGCATACTGTTAGAAAGACCCACAATCAATCAAAATATAAGTGACTATGGGGGTGTTCAGACCCAGAGGTGATATCTGTAACATATCCCCTACATATAAGGATCAGGAAGCATCATTGATGAGGAGGTGGAAAGATTGTAAGTGCCAGAGTATTGACACTATTGCTGCATAATTGTTTCTTTTGGAAGTAACAAGGATGTTGCCCCCACAAACTCTAAATAATACAGTTACCTACACAGTCCTGAAAAGGCCACACCGATTGACACACAAGCATGGATGAAGACTGACAGGTAGCTTATGGTTGCTGAGGGAGAAATGATCAGTATTTTGTTTTTTGTTATTTTATTTTTCTGAGGCATGAAACCCATCCCTAAGGGGTCAACCCTAAACATATGCAAATAAAAGGAACACTAACTAAACTCAAGAGGTTGCATGCACACACATGCACATACACACACACACACACACACACACACATGAAGACGAGTTTATGAATTTTAGAGGGGTTAGTTTGGAGGAAGATGAGAGGAGCTGGGGAGAGACGAGTGTTTGTGAAAGAGGCAGAAACACAGTGTACTAATGTATGAAATCCTCAAATTATGAAAAAGAAAAGTGTGAATACATGTTCAGCCATCAAGATCATAACTCTAAATTGGTTATACATACCAAGGGGAAATATTCAGATAAATTTATTTTTATAAAGTTAAAAGCATATTATACAAGTTTCGTAATACTGGGAGGGGGAAAGGTAAAACAATATGGAATTTTGTCTACCTATATCTACCTAATAGCAGTCTCTCAATAAATTGGAAAACTCTCCAGAGTGCATAGCATAGTCCTGAATCTAGTATTTAATAATTTCACATTTTGGAGTAAATTCTTCTACCTCATGAATACGGTAGTCACATTTGCTATGTGAATTCCAGGTACTCTGAAGGGTTGTTTTAAAGGTCAAATTAGACAAAAATATGGAAAAGCTGAATCTCTCAATTTAACCTAAGAATAGTGAGCTTGTTTTCTTCTTTTCAGAACTATCCGAGCTGGGGATGGGGAGCATTAAAGAAATCTGAAGCAAATGATTAATGCTTTAGCTTAGATACAGAAATAGTTCTAGAACAAATGTAGGTAGAACTCTTTGTGAGATAGAGGTACTGCTAGAATTTGGAGAAGCTATTTAGAAACATTCTAGAAAAGAAAAAAATTCAATTTGAGAAAAAGAAAAAAGTATTTGAATAAAATAGCTATAATTGATCATTCAGTTCTAAATAGTTCCAACACAGAATGACACATAGTAAGGACTTCACTTCCCCCAGAAAGGGTAAATAAATGAGGTAATACCAAAACTACCATTTTGGTCTTGGACCCAGAGGTAACATAAACTGTTGGGTCAAGGTATGGCTCTAGTCAGCATGCTGTGTTTCTGAGTGTAGGAGGAAGAAGATATTTGGGGAAGAAGTAAAGGTAGAGGAAATACCAGAAAGATGAATCCTGGAAGTTGGCATGGTGTCTCTTTGTGATACCATGAATAACACTCTATCTACAAAGAGAATAAGACTTCCATGTGGCTGTAGAAGACATGTCTTTGTGGAAAGAAGAATGATCTGGGAACCCTGAGCTGCAGAGTGACCAAAGCTCACATACAACTGGAGGACTGGCTGAGAAGTTGCAAAGAACATCAGTACCTTCTTGAATACTGAAGGA
Source organism: Peromyscus nudipes (assembly GCA_902168325.1). Classification (NCBI taxonomy): domain Eukaryota; kingdom Metazoa; phylum Chordata; class Mammalia; order Rodentia; family Cricetidae; genus Peromyscus; species Peromyscus nudipes. The sequence continues at coordinate 7,015 of CABHPH010161095.1, forward strand.
TCATCTTGTGGATAGCAGAGAGATTACACCTTGAAGTTAAGGAAACAATCCCTGGACAAATTATAATGAAGCTTAAAAAATAACCTCAGAAAAAGACACATGGCCTCCTTGTGTGACCTTAAGTACATTAATAGACTTCCTGAGGCTCAGTTTCTTTATATACAAAGTTGCAGTAGTAACTATTTCTACTATCCAATATTGCTTGAAGATTAAATAAATGTCTTTAGTACCAAGTGCCACTCACTGAGCACTGATCCTTGGCTCTAATATTCAGCACATTCCAAATATCAGATAAATACTGGCAATATTGATGGTTTTGAGTTTCCTGTTCTCAGGAAAAACCTTACCTAGTATCTAAACTCATATGCAGCATTTCTCAATAGCTACCAAACAAAACCATACGAGGCAGGTAAGAAACAACTACATATAAAAAGACCATATCCTGAACAACTAGCTAATATAGGGTTATTGGTAACCTCTAAAGCACAGGAAATGACATTTTTTAATGGTTTTCATCATATAGAATGTTATGCATTACTGACTTTGTCCAGCTGGCCAAGAGGCAATGACTACAGAGCGGAAACTATGACCTGATCATTTCTGCATTCTGTACTAAAACATAAGTCTGTTACAGAATGGAGTCACAATTAATATTATGTGTACTTGAGTTCAATTCAGAAAGCATCCCTTCACCCATAGAATAAGTTGGTATATAATGAAACACTGTACTCATTTCATTCTGTAGACAAATGAGCAACCTGCCATCGCTTTTCTGTTTAACACTTGACAAACAAAATCTTTCTTACCAAAAGAAACTAGTGCTTACCTTTTCTCTAGCACATTGGGAATTTAAGCTCTCTACATACTCTTCTGTGGCAGTTGGACAAAGCACAAGCTGGAATGTTGAAATATATTCAGAATGAAAAAGCACTGGACCAAAAATTTTAAATGAAGTGTGATCCAATAGGAGAGAAAAATCATTATAGTATATCATACATAAAGCCTTAGAGTTCCCACAGTTTCCTTCAGACTGGGAAGAAAACATTGATGGTAGTTAAACTCTGTGGAAACTTAAGTTCCTTTACCAAATCTTCCATCTGAACCAGAGCAATCTGCTGTCATTTCTAGTCTTTTCTGGGCCCGTAGATCTTAGTGCAGCTCTTTCTGGATACTGAGTGACAACAGTAAGGGCTTTGGACTCAGATTGTCTTGAGTGTGGTCTTAGCTTTGTGTCAGGACAACTGGTTTAATGGGGCAATTCTTCCCACTCCCTGTAGCCTGTTTCTTCTTATGTAAGATGAATCATAAAGCTCAGTGTACTCTGTGAGAGGTGGCATTAAAGCTTCATGTTATTGGAGAGAACTACAAACAGAACATTTTGCAAGGCATGCAAATGGCAGATGTCTTCATCTTCATCCTACCTCTTCAGACCTCTCCAAAATCACTCCCCGAAGGCTTTCCTTTCTCTCATGAATAGATAAGTTAACAATGCCCATGATTTTTATCTTTTATCCGGAGAAACATGACTCTATCTTTTGTGTGAGTGTGTATGTATGTATGTGTGTGTGTGTGTTTGTGTGTGTGTGTGTGTGTTTGCACACACACTCATTCTCTCTCAGTGCTCTATAGGAGTCTCATCTTAGTGATTCTATTAACATAAGACCATCACTATACACAAGTTTTTTGAGGTTGAAGTGACCTGTGATGTTTCCAGATAATCTGCTCTATCTTTTCTTCAGCTCATAGATCCAACTTTACAAAGGAGCGTCATAAATCCATCAGTGCCTCCAAAGATGTAATTACACCCAACAAGCCAACTTTCTCATCAGGTTCTTTGCAGATAAATAATCTTGCCTTTGACTTCCAGGTTATTCCTGAGAATTAAAGAATATATTTTTTCACAGTTACGAGATGCATGCTATTTCTATACCTAACATAGCTTCTGTGTATAAAATGAGTTTATTCCTCAGGTACCACAAACTAGCAAAATATTCTTTTGTAAAAAACCATCCACTCTATATATTATTTCTCATGTGAAAACTTCTTCCTGAACTAATGCTACTGACTTCACAGTATGAAAATGAATAAATTGAAAAAAATTCCTATGTTTTATGTTACAATTAATGTGTCTTTTACCATCTAAGAATACAAAATGTCCAGGCCTGACTTCCCCTTCATTAAACTAGAAAACAAGTTGCAGTACAAGAAAGGACCCAGGCAAGTGTGGAGGCAACCTGGCAGTTCTGTGCACAAGTCAAAGGAAAGGAGTACTTGGGAAGTGGCAAGTATTCCTTCTGTGGTTGAATCTTTGACATAAAACATAAAGTGCAAGAAACCTACGTGGGAGCGGGTGAGCTCTGAGGCAGGACGGGATGGGAAATAAACTAGGTAAAAAGAGCTCTAAGGAAAAAAAAGAGAGAGAAGAACAAATAAAGGAACATATGCCCCCAGACATGGGGCAACCAACTCCCATGGGTGCTTCAGAGGCTCCTCCGTGTTGTTCATTATGTCCCTCCTGCACTGAGCAAAGAGAGATGAACCTGCTTTTCTGAGTAAAACTGCCACATCAGGGTACTCAGATTTTGAATTAGTATGAACCATTTTAACAAGTTGGTTGCTAAGGGTCTTAAAATCCAGCTAACACAGAGGGTCATAGATCCCTCTGATCTTAGCCCATGCCATCCTCCATGGGTCAAAATGGTGCCATGGGTTCCTTTCCATCAACAACCTGTGCCTAGGAGCTAAGAGATGGTCAAAGCTAAATCTAGATGACAATACTGACCACCCACCGTTACAATTTGAGTGATAAGCTGTATAGACTCATCTTTCTTGCATTGAGACCATGAAATTTCTTCCTGTCTCTTTCCCTTGATATTTCTGGGCACACATGCTAACCTAACTGAGATGTCTTTTTAAAGGTCTGCATTTAATCTGTGAGATGTGTGAACTTCATAGAGACTTGTGCTTATATGGGGAACGGACTCATTTTATCATGGAGCTGAGCTCACTATAAGCAAAATGTGGAAGCTCGATGTCAACTCTGTGGAGCTGGTTCTCCCTTTCTACCTTTTTATGAGTCCTGGTGATCCAACTCAGCTCAACAGACTTGGCCACAAGAGTTTTACCTATTGAACCGTGTTACCATCCCTGTCCACTGTTTGACCAGAGTCCAGGGTTTCCTGCTCTGACAGTGATGTTGCTTCTATCATATTTCTTTAACTTTCTATTTTGCATTCAAAGAAAGAGCTTAATCTGTTTCATGCATGGGTAATATCTTGCTTTTATCAATAAATTATTAATTATTTTATTAATAAAATTTTAATTAATAAAAGTAATATCTTGCTTTTATTAATATGTGAAAAGGAATGTAAATGTAATGGAAATGGTGTTTGGGGCATGAGATCCACAGTATCAAATGGCTGTGTTTCCTCATCTAATTCTAGGCACTGAAGCATATGAAGAAATTTTCACCTATTATGTCTTATTTTTCTGTCACTGTGACAAAACACTGTGAGAAAGACAACTTGTTTATTATTATTATTTTACATTTTAAATAGATTCTTTATGCATACAATATATCCTGATTACAGTTTTCCCACCCTCTACTCATCACAGTTCCTTCCCATTTCCCCTCCTATCTGGATTCATCAGAAAAGAAAAGACTTCTAAGAGATAACAACAAAGCATAACAAAGAAAGAAAGGAAGAAAAGAAGGAAGGTAGGAAGAAAGAAAGATCTGTAATGCCTGTCTTTAGCATAAAGGACTTGTCATCCTCGATGACAAAAATATGCCATTCTAGACTAGATTACTGATAACCCTTTATGTTCTAGTGATTTTGTTGAACTAGAAATGAAGGAGTTAGAAACCTCTTCCTTCCTCTCCAGAAAGGCACAGAATGTGAAGAGAATCTTTTCTGTTACCCAAGAGAGGACAAATCCAGTATTCACTATAGTGGAGAGGGACCATTCTACCCAAGAGAATATATGTCTCACATGTTTGATATAGTCTGAGGGGATACACAAAACATTCAGAATAGGGGGCCTGTAGGAAACTGACATCCCATAAGACTTGCAAGATTCTGTTCCTTTATTTTAAAGTGTAACAACACATTTCTCATATCTGTGTAATTAAGAATAGGGTAAGCTGGTAGCTGAGGGGACAGTAGCATTTTACTTCATACACATATACAGAGGAGCTGCTTTGCTACACGTTATGAATGACAGCAGATAAAACAAACACAACCCCATCCCCACTTTTGTGGAATGTACCAGTGTGTTTCTGTGGCTGAGTGCCCATCTGCAACATGTACCTCCATACTGTAGATGTCCCATTCCTGACAATGGTCTGCCAGTAATGATGACTTTTCTCACCTTACTTGATATTCACATAGAACTATAAGTTATTTTCCTGAAAATGGACTAAACAGAGAGTTTGGAAACCATTTCTGGGGTTAACAGCCTAAGGGACATGGTTTGTCCACGTTTTCTTTTTCTTCATTGACATGAAGCATGCAGTCCCCTAAAGGCTTGAATTGTGATGGTTTGAGTCACATGGAAACCCATATCAGCTGACTAATGTCTGCATTCAATTGCTAATATGAGTAAATTATCCTATATCACACATATTTGTATAGTATATGAAACAAAATATTATTCAGATAAAATATGTACAACGGGTATGTTTGCTACGTGTATGTGTTTAAAAGTATATTAACCTATTGAGATTCTAGCATTAATTTATTATTAATTTAGGCTTCATTTTAAAAAATGCACACTGGCATGTGAAGGGTCAATGGATAAATCAGAATATGTAGTGCTACTCAATTTTGTGTCATGATAGGACTGCATTTACCTGCTTTTGGAACATAGATCTGAAGATCCAGAAAGACTTTATAATGAAAAGTAAATGTCCAAGAAGTAGAAGTTGGAAAGGGTCTTGATGAGTGGATTTAGAGGAGGTCTGAGAGCACAGTAAGTAGAAAGGCCATAGGAAATAAAGCACATGGATGGCATCTTTTATGGAAAGCAAAGAAGCAAATACCTACAGCTAAGGTCTCACTGGGGCATGAGAAAGAGACGGTATGACTGGTACAACAGGGCTGAGTCATGGCTTACCAGAAATGCTGACTTTGACACGAAGGGAACAAGGACCAAAAGTGAATAATGTCATGTTGCTCTAAACAACAGAGCAAAACCAGAAAACTATCCATGTCTGGTCCATTATTACTTCCAACTACCGAGTCCAAAGTATAGAAAGAATATGGATCTGTTGCACGACAGATGAACTAATGATCCATCCTCTTAGGAACCAGTTGCACTATTTCCATTAGAGCTGGGCTTATGTAAATGTCGTGAAAGTGGAGCTGCACTGATGTGAGTGGGTTTGAAAACTTCCCCTAAACAAATGAAATGAAATGGTGACTTCCAGCTTGGGTTGCTATGTGTGTGTGTTCCCATATATATGCATGTATGTATGTATGAATAGATGTCAAACTCCTGCTTCTGGGACTGTCTCAAGTGTTTCCCATTCAGTAATTCATCTTAAAAAATAAAAGTCTGAAACTAAAGGAATATCAACCTCAGAGGAGGAAAAAGGGGCACAGTAGAATAAATAATGTAGTTCATGTCACGCCTCAAGTGGCCATTTGAGGCAGGAGTTAAAGTAAAAATCTTTCTCATCAGAGTCTGTGATATCCTGGACATGAGATTATTATCTAATATTATAAAATATAGAAAGACAATGTGTATTGAGAGAAAGAAAAATGAATTCAAAATTAGACTTGTGAAATTTAAGTTATTGGGTGGAGCACCACAGCAGAGATACCAATATCTATACCATAATACTTTTTGTAGTAAAATTAATAAAGAAAAAGCAAAACCTCTGTGATGAACAACCACAGAAAGACTGAGTTGATGGCTGTCAGTATAAAACTTGTACACATGAGTCTAAGAATGAAGGTTGGCTACCTGGGTTGCACTGATGATACAATGAAACAGTATCACATGTCACAAAGAGAGCAGAAAAACTGAAAAGAAATGAAGATGGAGCCATTTCCTCTATGATTCCCAGCCCATTGTGCCACTAACTTCCTCTTGATTTTTGTCACAATGACATCTATTTTGTACAATTATACTCCCCCTCCACACACAATATACCAGTAAATTGTTTTTATAAAATACCTAGATTGAAGGAATCTCTTTATAATGCAAGGGAAGAAAAAGGTGTATAAACCAAATAAATACTATTTTAGTCAAAAGTTTGGTGTCAGAACCACTTACAGATTATGTAGAACAGAACTGACTCCTACTTGAGGCTTACAAGTTACATTAAAGTTCTCTGTACCCTGTGGTGTAAGAGTAGGTTAATAATAGAAACAAAGATTTTGTTACATTGTATTTTAATTTTGGCTTTTCGTGTGTGTGTGTGTGTGTGTGTGTGTGTGTGTGTGTGTGTGCATGTCACATGTGTGTGGATGTCTGAGAGGCTAGATGTGGGATCCCCTGGAATTGTGTTACAGGTGGTTATGAGCCACAGGACATGGGTGCTAGGAATCAAACCGATGTCCTCTGGGAGAGCAACACGTGCTCTTAATCACTGAGTCATCTCCCCAGGTCCATAAAAATAGATTTTAATCAGACGTTTGTTGTAGCATGAATCTTAAAAGTTCTTATTAATAAAATCAAACCTGAGCCGGGCGGTGGTGGTGCACACCTTTAATCCCAGCACTCAGGAGGCAGAGCCAGGTGGATCTCTGTGAGTTCAAAGCCAGCCTGGGCTACCAAGTGAGTTCCAGGAAAGGTGCAAAGCTACACAGAGAAACCCTGTCTCGAAAAACCAAAAAAAAAAA